>JAXISO010000343.1:0-37143 GCA_036785465.1 Colletotrichum agaves | reverse complement strand
TTGCCAGTGCTAATGAGTTCCAAAGCTTCCCAGCCTCCCGCTTTTCAAATTGGCCACCCAGCTGGCGTACCACTCCATCGCCGACAGCCTCCTTTGCAAGTCTCTGGTTCATGAGGCCCAATTCTCATCCTTATCCCTTCAAAATTCGTTCATTACGCTGGACTGCGTCTCGAGATACTCGCTTCTCATTGACCTGACAACGCCCCACAACCTGCTCATTTGTCGATATACCCTGTTTTTCGCTTCCTTTCTTCGGCGACTCAAGTTTCCCAGACTGTCGACACTCCAGACCCTCAAGAGGCAACCATCAAAGTCCAAATTCCTGTCACGCAAACACGCGTTTAGTACTGATAGACTTGCAACTTCGAGGTTCCACCGCGCAAATTCCGTCAACTTGATCAGCCTTCATCCCCGTTCTTCAGGACTTGGATATTCCTTGTCTGAACAGCTGCACGTCTCAGTCCAAGTCCGCCTTTGACAACTATAAAGGCTGTTGGCTGCGACTACTATCAGGACGATCTACAACCATCTGGAACAGTCTGGACTAGACTGGAGTCAAGGTCGGACTAAACCCAAACCAAGGTAAGCCGAGCTCATTTTCATCCAGACTTTCCACTTTGCCGTTGCCCATTGTTGAATTGCCTCGATCTTCCAACGTCTGCTCATAGCCTCGAACACAATGGGAGGTTTCACTCAGCCTACAATTTCTTCTTTGTTGAAGCGTCGAGGCTGTATAAACAAGCGGCCCATCTATAAGATGTCCACGGGAAGGGTTATCCTGTTAGAGACTCTGATGACTGATGCAATTATACATGCCTTGAAAGGCATAAGAGACTGTGGTCACTTCGGCGGGATCACGATGTGCCTTCCGAGCTTCATTGCAGAAGCTGTTCTTTAGCTCTTTGCTCTGCTGCCCGAAGGCTGCCTGCCTGTATCGGTTGTAAGCGGCGATCAATGGTTTCTTGCCTTCCCTGCCCTCGTTGTTGCCAACTGCCTGCCTTTTTCTGCGGGCACCTTCCCGCCTTCCACCCTACCTCACAGCATCTAGGCTCTAGCCTCCCATATCCAATATTACCTATTTCAGCCTCAGCCACCTACTTCACTCCTGGACCAAAGCTCAACTTTACACAGAACAGCCGGCCTTCGGTAACCCACCACAGCTTCCCGAAGTCAACTTCCACCACACTACTCCTGTAACTCAAATATTCTCAGAACCAGCTCGAGAATTATCTCCCTGAATATTTTACCACGTGAGTACACAAAATTTCCCTACATATTAATCCTGCTTGGCATATCTTCTCTCTACTCTTGATTTTTTTCTCTACCTGAGGACCTGCTCTTGTTCTCTCTCACCTACCTCCACCTTCCCTCTTCCGCATTAGCTTTCAGCACAATTCGTCAGCGACTACCTACATCGCCTTGTATGGTCAGGTTTGGTCTCGGAGACCTGCATCTAATCCCCAGAGCAAGCTCATACTAACATATCATCTTAGTCGGCTTTCGTAATGGCCCCCGTCACCTCTAAGACCACCTTCAAGAGCTACGAGGCCCAGGCGCGCCTCCTTCGCGCCCTTGTGGCCGCCCATCCCGAAATCAAATGGAACTATAAGGGTAAGAACAGCCCTCTCCCATTCTTCATTATGCTCGTCGCATCAGTTGTCTGCTATCCCCATGGGCATCCGGTGTTTATATTTGTTTATTCCTGCAGACATCCGAACCCTGTATGGATCGGACATGACCAAGGATATGCTTGATCACCGTTTCAAGGCTATCCGCGCGCATGCCGATGTCATTAGAGACGCAGTCACTCAGGGAGTGGATTGCGCCAACATTCCCGCGGATCTGCCCAAGGGCAGGAAGGGTAAGCCTTTCTGCTCTTGTTCAACATAATTTATTTTTACTCAGGCTCATTCTCGTTGGAAATTTGACTAACGTTATCTTCAGAGATTGCAAAATTCTTTGGCGAATCCACTGCCGACGGCATCCAGTTCCAGTTCCGTGGAATCAAGAAGGACGCCGAGGCCCTGAGGCAGACGGCCAATAGCGGTGGTAACCCGGCCACCGCCTTGAATCTCGGTGCTGGTCCCTCCAGTGCTGTGTCGACGCCTCGCAAGGCGACGCCCTCGAAGCCTCGTGCCTCTGGTGGTGGTCGTTCGACTGCGAAGAAGACGATGCCTCTCAAGCTTGAGCCGATGAGTGACGACGATGAGGAGGAGGATGGTCCTGTCGACTATAACGCACTCGAAGACACACCTTCCAAGTCGCGCCACGATCGTATTATCGGCGGTCGTGTCAAGAAGGGCTCCACCCCCAGTCGCCGCAGCGCTACTCCGAGCCGCAACGCTACCATCGCCGCGGCTTCCAAGATATCTTATGCCGCCGCCGTGGACCTGACCACTTCTGACAGTGAGGTGAACACCCCTGACGCCGCCACCGCTACCTACGAGCCAACCGACACGAAGCTTGCGGTCTTTCAGAAGTCTTTCGAGCCCCAGCCTGCGATCCAGCCGACCACGGACGCCTACGTGGCTCCGTCCAGCCTGTCGCAGCAATCGAGCAGCGACTTGTTGTTCAACAGCAATTCCGATCACCTAGCCAGCTTCGCCGATAGCTACGGCGGAAGCTTCAACCAGAGCTTCAACCCGAGCTCCAGCATCGGAGGATACATGGACAACGATGGCATTGGCGAGATCTGATGAGCTGAAGTTAGGGTCGCTTTGGGTTTTCATTTGCTCTTACGGATTCGGATTCGGTTCGGCGTTGGGACTACCAATTGGATGTACACACTGGGATTCATGTACAATGCTCAGAGAATACAAGACTTGCTCTTTTAGATAGTCGACATGCCCATAGGAGGGAGGGTACGCAATAAGATAACATGGCCAAGGGCCATCACAATATGCCCATCTTTTCTCTCCACTTGACCATGTGAGCTCTACAATGAAGCAACGTAGAAAACGGCAGCGAGAATTGATAACGAGGGCGGTAACAATTGAAATAATAAAAGGTTATCCACTGCTTTATGGCCAGACAAAGACGTTATGCCGGCTTTTGCCCCCATGTTCAGAGATTACCCCGACATATCTGAACCCTCTGCTCCTCAACTTCTTTTAAAATATCCTGTTCGGTGTGGTCAATATCGCCCAGAGTCTTTATCGTCTAAGTAACCCCGTCCTGTATCATGGCAGGGACAGCAACGGCCTGTTATGTCATTGAATAGAAATAGTGGTGTTACTCTGCAGATGCTTATCTGCCACCCGTCGTACTCCGTATTTTCTCATCGCAAATCTGCAGCACGGCAGCTTCGAATTTCCGCGTGAGTCCAGAAGGCAGACTGTTGTTTTGATTAATAGACTGTATGCGTGTCGCATCGTTCCAGACGTGGAAAATGGAAACGCTCATGAATGATTAACCTCCCGATGCTCGCACCACGACGCATGATAGCCTACCACCATTCGTCGTACGCCTGCCTCGGAGAACCACGACCGAATAAAGAACCACGCGTATCCTCCCAAAACAGCCAACCCCCGGGCTTTGAAAGCGAAACCAAAATTCGACAGCGACGTGATGTCCTACTCGGCAGTCTTCGGCCCCAGTCCCAGCGGCTGCACGTGGACGAGATCAAACGCCTCTCTCTCTCTCTCTCTCTCTCTTGAGTCCTCCGGAAACGGCTCGAGCATTTTCCGCCAGATTCGGTCGCTGCGGTCGTGGGGGAATTGGCTCGGGAGGATCGAGGTCGAAGCCGACTGATGCGTCGCGCAGGCACGTCAACAAGACGCCGGTTCCCGTGGCGATGTCTGCAATCTTGAGCTGTTCCTTTGGAGAGAAGACAGTTGAGGATTCAAGTGGAGGGGGTGGCAGAGGAGCGGCCGTCGGAGGGGTCCAGAGGTTGAAGTGGTTGAATGCCAGGCGCTCCAGTTCGGCGTCGATGGTGCCGCGGTTGGGGTTTGTACATAGTGTCGGTCCAGTACTCCATGGCGATAAGCCATTGTTTGGGGGAGGTCTAAGGGTCTACGACTCTTCCTACCACCCTGTCACACTCTATGATACACAATGTACGAGAAGGCCTTGATCATCGCTTTTGTTTATAAATACTCTCAGAAAGTCTAGACGCCTCGCTGTCACTAAAGATTTGAGAGGTAAGATTTCGGACTCGGATCCCTATGTGGAAGAACAACGTCACCCTTTCTAAAATTTGATGCAACCATGGAAGACGGGAGAGCCAAAACCACCAAGGGAAATTAAGCTATCTTCTCTTTGCCCAAATGGAAGCCTGAGTTTCCTCGGTTGCCCGGCAGTTCTCGAGTTACGATGTCACAGTTCCATGTGTTCAGGTAATACGGACAAGGATTCGCTGAACTGGAAAGGTGTAAGGCATTCCCTTGACACCTCTAAACTCCGGATATTTCGACGCCTTTCGCTTTGAAATCATGCTGAAATGGCCAGCAACAGGTGGTTTAATTTGACGAAACGGGACGCCATTTGGTAGACCTCCAGGTGGTAGAAGTGACCAACGAACGTGAAAGCCGCAGGGAGAGTCCAGGATTGCGATAGATCAAAAAGAACGGCATGCACCGACATGACTAAACTGAGATGAACTGGGGAAAAAAATCGAGGGGATGGTAAAGAAAAACGGTAGCAACGTGAAAGTCGGCCCAAAACACTGGCTTCCTGTCGTGGGTGGCATTTACATGCGTTGGTGGGGCCCGTTGAACACAGAAACATCAAAAGTTGAGCTGGTCGGTTTGCTTCGGACGTTCTTTGCCTTGGCAACTATTGTCCCCTAGCCGCATCTCGATGGTTAAGAGAACATATAATTCAAGACCAGCGTCGACGTCCTCTTTGTGATGTCGAAAGTTGATTTCCGCGTTGACCTCTTTTTGTTCATTGTGCCTGCGACGTCTCGATCAGCTGTGAAAAACCCCTCCAAGCCAAGCGGTTCGTTGACTTTGCGGATTCCGTTCCTCTCTCCCAATATGGTGAACGTGTGCTTGAGTGTTCCATTTGACTGAGAGCAGGCAAAGTCAGGACGAGGACGTACCTCTGGACAAGACTGAGGAAAGTTGTCCGCTTGTGGAAACGCGTCCGACGGGCGCAATGCCGGAGCCGGGTGTGGCTCGTGAGGGCTCTCGTCGAACTGATGATGATCCCGGGGAGGCCCGGGAGCTCTACGACGCCGCTCGTCAGAGGCCTGTCCCCGCTCGACATAATGGTGGTTCCTTGGCGGTGCGGCATCAGCTCGATGCGGCAGATTTCGCCCGACGCCCGAACCTACTTGGCGAGAGATGTTCAGAGGCGCCGGCTGTCGTATCATTAGCCCCCTGTTTCCCAGATCCACTGACAGCGAAGGCGCAGGAGGTCCCGGATCACTCACCGTCGCCTCCTCGCGGGTCTCTGTGTCGGGAGACGAGAGCTCTTCGTTCGGCTGATGAATCTGCGTCGCGTCCGCCCAGCGTTCGGATCGCCCTTCTCGCGAAGGCGGGGTACTCTGATTCCTTCGCAGATCTGGCATTCCCGGCTGGTGATGCACTTGACGACGTGGGGCCAACGGCGATCCTTCTTCCGAGACCAGGCGTACGGCGTAAGAACGTGCGGGAGGGTTACTCGACGAGCGGCGCTTCTCCTCTTTACTCCTAGGGGTCATTTGGATACTCGAGCTACGGGCTGGAAAATACAGTTCGTTGCTGCCCCCACGTCGTGGTCCGACAGGGCGTCCTCGCTCATTGAACGATGAGAGTTGCGGCGGCATCGGCCGGGTCCGTACTGGGATCTGGGCCTCTGGTGAGGAAGGTTGCGCTTTCGACCTTCTTCGCCGGCGACCGCGCTCGACCTCTTGTTGCGTTTCTTGAGAATGATGTTGGGGGTCCGGGCGATGGGGCAATCGCTGATGTCGATTGTCGCGCTGTTCCTGTGGCGACTGACGTTGTTGTTGCTCGTGTTCTCTTTGCCCTTCGTGAGTTCGATGGCCGTGGTCTTGGTGTTGGGGGAGGGGCGGATATCGAACGCCCTGTTGTGCCGGTTGCCGCGGTGATTCACGGTGCTGTCGCCGTCTCTGTTCTTCTACACGTTCCAGTTCCAACCTTTCTTGACGCTGCCGTTCCTTCTCTTCCTCCTCCTCCTGTTGGCGTTCGAGCTCCTCCTGTTTTTGCCGTTGCTCCTCCTGATACCGCCTGACCACTTCATCCTGATGCCTTCGTATATCGTTATTCGGCAGGGCTGACGGCGAATCCGGCGAGACCGGGGCCTGGACGTTCAACTTTCTAAACGTTCCCTGCTTACCCTCAGACCCGGACGGGCTCGTCGAAGGCAGACCGTCCTCCGCAGCAACCGGCCTTGCCCTCGGGAAGACGCCTCTGCAGTAGCAGATCAGAAGACCCAGAAGCCAGAGACCGATGAAGGCGCTGGCGATACCCACGAGGGCGAGCGTCGCTTTTTCGGGGATGGGCTCCTTGTTGGTGATGCAGAAGACGAGGGTGACAATGATGAAGATGAGGAGCATTAAGATCATGAGCCAAGGCAGGACGATTACCGTCCAGTCCCGGATGACCTTTTCTGGTTCCAGGCGGGTCATGTTGATAGTCCTGAAAGCGGGAGGGAATGGTTTCGAGGTGTTCCAACGACGTGAGCCTCTTGAATCTGGGATTGCTACTTCGGTAGACTTGTAGGCATCCGCTAATATAGAGCTGATATAGAGCTGATATAGAGCTGATATAGAGCTGATATAGAGCTGATATAGAGCTGATATAGATTCGTTGCGTCCTTCGCGAAGAAACTTCCAACTGGACTAAGCGCGAAATCATGAGAAGACAATGGCAATCAAAAGCAAATGACCGACTTTTCCTCATGAGTTTATCCCAATCTCCCATCTCATAGTATCATACAAAATGTGTGTCTCATGGCTCATTAAAGTATATACAAAGCGAAGCATGAATGTACAAAAGAAGAAGCGAAACCCCGTCCTAGAAAGCTCAACGCCCGATGAAAGCCTACTCAGGACGTCGGTACGGTTCGTAGTGAGACCGCCGCGGTGGTCTTACTATTTCCCCAGGGCTGCGAGGAATCCACGCGCTGAAAGACACCGGCGTGGCAGGCAGCTCGACTGGCGGGCTGCTCCCTACTGAGTATGGGCTGTGGTGCTTGAACGCGTACTGCTGCGTTTGGGACGGCTTCGTCTCCACGGCATATGCTGGCGGCGGGGTTTTGTATCGCGGGAGGGATATATCTTGGTCGGAACGGTTCTCGCGTAGTTGTTCCCATGGCCGTGGAAGCTTCGTGGAGCCGACTTTTTCGGAAATGGCTCGCCGCTTGAACCATAATAGACAGATTAATCCGGCCACGGAAGCAATGGCGGCCATGGTCGCTCCTGCGATTACGCCTTTAGAGGTTGTATCCTCGGAAGAGGCGCTTGCAGAAGACTCGTTTCCACGAAGGTTTGTCGTGGATGGAGCTGTGATTTCGTCACTGTTGGTCAAAGACGGCGTATTAGACGCGAGGAGGCGCTCGGCGGTCGTAGTCGCTGTTCCAGTTGCCTCCGTTGCGAATGTTCCAGACGGCTGAGACCCAGGTACCGTAGAAACAAAGGTGACTCTTGTCTTTGTCGCAACGGTAACTGTGCTGGTGGTGCTTCCGGTTTCTTCTTCTACTTGATCCAGTACGCAGGCAGATCCGACTCGGCATTTGTATCCGAACGGACAGCATTGCTTACCACATTTTGGAAGGGAATCGTTCAGCCTTGTGGTATGTATTGGACTCTCTGGGTTCTCGACGACATCTTGCGCGGTGACGTCGCAAATTATGGTGGAAATTGCCTCGCATGATGCGCCTTTCGGACAGCAGAGCGCCGTGGTGTTGGATGACAAGACCATGCATGTCTTGTCGCTAGGACAGCAGAAGTAATCGGGAGTACTGTTTCCACAGGCGATTTGTCCCTTGACCGGGCAGCTGGCGTTGGGTCGTACCGAGGCTCTTTTCGTGAGAGGAAAGGTCTCTTCCATCAAGGTTCGTGGGGATTGCGATAACGGGGTGAAGTTGAAGCCAGAGACGACGTGAAAGTGGTATATCAGCCATGCAAGAACGCATGCTCGGCGATGCTGTGCCTTTGAAGACATTACGTAGTATATAGAGCAAATAAGACAGAAGAATTAGGAGGAGACGAAGGAAAAAGAGCGGGATATGTCAGTTAAGAGGTATCAACACCAGAACACCATGAGGAACCGCCACTCGGCTCAATCGAGTCTGTAGAGGGCTATGATCGTTTATCAACATGTTGCAGATTCCGGGCCAACAACACTAACAGTCTCGCTGTTGGTGGCAAGTGGAGGGATCCAGCCAACCGCAGAGCACTCTCTGCCGCGACGTTGGGTTTGATACCCTCTGCATCGTCTCTGCTCTGGTGTCGCCAAGCATAGCCAATGAGGAGAGCCGTCTACGCGCGGCGCCCACGACCAGCACCAACAGGGTCCAAGGCTTGCAAGGGACGACGATACCGTACCTCGAGAGGCAAAATAAAATGGACAGGCATCTAAACCAGAGTGCCGCAACCGCCCAAGACATGTGAATGTACGAAGCTGTGAGAAATACGGCGCTCGCGTTGCATTTAGTCCCATTTTTGTTTTAGGAGCTCCCGGGTTGTGTGTTGCGGCGCTTGTTTCTGAGTACCTCGGTAAGGGGTTAAGTATTCTCCCCGTCTGCCAATGCTGCGACGATATGCGAAATTCGGGTGGCTGTGGACGAGGGAGCAGGAGAGTCTACGAATACCCTAGAAGCTGGACTCGGCGGCTATTTCTGACAAGCGAGAGGAGCCCGTAAGAATCCCATGAGTGCGGTTTTTCAGGCCCCCAGCGGTCTGAGGAAGCGGCCTGGAGACGATCAAACGGAAGTGGACGGAGCGAGGCGTAATTTCTTCTCGAATCGTCGACGTGGCGGGTTTGGATGCCAGACCACTGTTGGTAACCGCATATCGGAGGGACCGAAAGGATGGTTCGTGATATAGGAACAATTGGGCGATGAAAGAGTTGGACAAAGCAAGCGACATTGGGTGAGACATTCTGCATCGTCTCGTTTCTTTCTTTCTGAAAAGGCCCATCGAACAACTACCTAGGTACCTAAGCCTCGGCTATACTGCCCTGGGAAAATATAGCCTGAAGGAAGCAAGACGTCCCCCGCCGTAACCCAGCCTCTCTCATCAGGTGATGTCAGTGCAAAACCGCAGCAATTTG
Organism: Colletotrichum agaves; assembly: GCA_036785465.1. Classification (NCBI taxonomy): domain Eukaryota; kingdom Fungi; phylum Ascomycota; class Sordariomycetes; order Glomerellales; family Glomerellaceae; genus Colletotrichum; species Colletotrichum agaves. Next base: position 27,925 of record JAXISO010000343.1, on the reverse strand, counting down.
GGGTCCCATGGCTATGCCGTAAGGTATCTTGATAGGCAGGCGGGGTGGTGGTGGTGGTGGTAGGGGCCCAGGCTTCGCCCGCCCCAGAACCACAAATCAGGACCTAAGACCGCGCGCGCGCCCCAGGATATGCGTCCCTGATCACCCCGACTCAAGATCCGTCGCATTTCTAAAACCTCACCCTGAAATATCCCGGCTCCTCCTGCCTTGAGTCTCATCTGGCCAACTTTGCCAATAAATTATTCGGCAACGAAATCAGAGTTCTACCCCACAGTAGACAGACAGACCCCTTATCCCACCCCCACGAAGAATGATTCCCCTCAGGCAAATCAGCTCCCGAGCCGGAAGGTATGGAATACTTCTCGAAGTCGATCTCCTTCTCTTAAAGTCAAAGTGACATCTGAAAAAGGGTCTCACTCTCAAGTCTCCCGGCTTTAGGCGCGCTGCGTTCGGACCAGCACCCCGCATCCGCGTGAACCCGGCCATTGGGTCCATGTCTACGAGACATATCTCCGTAACCGCTGCCCAGCTTCAGCAGTTGGATGTCAAGGTTGTCGAAGATGGTGTATTGATCGATGGCCTGGCAGGCGGTAAAACCCGCAGGTCAACTCTGTAAGTTTGGCTTGCCTCGTTTTTCCCAGCCCGGCTCCGGGTGAACGGCTCGTAATGAGGAAGCCCGACGGACTTTGTCGTGATGGTGGTATCTTCAAGACACATATCTGACAATGACTCCAACTCAGCCCGCACTTCTGGTTAAGGTATGCTGCGTAACACTCCAAGCGACTCAACGGCGGCCAATTGACTGTCGCTCACACAAAAAAAAAAGGGACAACTGCCGTTGTAGTCAATGTGTGAATCAGGACACCACGCAAAGAAACTTCAATACGTATGCCGTATGCCACCCCATCTTCCCAACTAAAGAAATAAATAGAAAAATTCCCGACTAAACATCGACGTGGCAGATCAGCGAGGATATCCGGCCATCGGAGATCAAATCCGAAGAGCGAGGTATCAAAGTGAAGTGTAAGTCATCATCCTTGTCTGCCATTGTGTGGGATACAAGATTGATCGAGGAAAACAGGGGAGCAAGACGGCCACCAGAGCTTCTACCCGTGGCAATTCATCAAGCATTATGTTCAGGATGACCATCGTAGTCCGGAACAGGTCAAGTAAGATCTCTCCAACATTTCAAAAATCCGACCTGTCTCTGACCTCTAAGCTATCGCTTTTGGGGTTCCGACATTGGGGAAAAACGCCCCGTCGTCGAGTACAATCACCTTATGACGCAGGGCGACGAGTCTGGCGTCGCGAAACTGACAAAGTTGATCGTGAGCATCTGCTGGATAATTGCCGCCACATCTCCGTGTAACTGACGGCTGTTGACAGCGTGAGTACGGCTTCGCATTCGTCGACGGAACACCATTCGAGACCCCTGAACCCACCCGGCGCGTCTTGGAGAAGATCGCCTTCATCCGCGAGACGCACTATGGCGGCTTCTACGACTTCATTCCCGACCTCGCCATGGCCGACACCGCCTACACCAACGTCGCCCTGCCCGCGCACACCGACACCACGTACTTCACCGACCCCGCCGGCCTGCAAGCCTTCCACATGCTCTCTCACGAGGCGCCGCCGAACCAGCCGGCCCCCAACGACGGCAAGTTGGGCGGCGAGTCACTGCTCGTGGACGCCTTCTACGCGGCCCAGATCCTGAAGAGGGAGGACCCCAAGGCGTACGACACGCTCTGCAAGGTGCGGCTGCCGTGGCACGCCAGCGGGAACCAGGGTATCACGATCTCACCAGACAAGAGATACCCCGTGCTCGAGCTGGAGCAGGAGACGGGCGAGCTGCACCGCGTGCGGTGGAACAACGATGACCGCGGCGTGGTGCCGTTCACCAAGGACGTCTCTCCGACGGAGTGGTACGCGGCTGCCCGCAAATGGGATGCTATCCTGCGCCGACCCGATGTCGAGTACTGGGTTCAGTTGCAGCCAGGACAGGTTCTGAGTAAGTCTCCGGGGCTGCCCCAAGAATGACGAGAAGACAACGACTTGCTAAGCTTTCAATGCTCAGTCTTTGACAACTGGCGTGTGATGCACGGCCGCAGTGCTTTCGAAGGACGGAGACGTATTTGCGGTGCTTATAGTAAGTGTCCTAAGTGTCTAATGTTGGTTTTTTTTTTAAAGGGAACCGACTGACATCAGCTCAGTCAACCGAGATGACTTTATCTCGCGATGGAGAAACACTAATTTTCCCCGCGAGCACGTTCTGAACCAGGTTGTTGGTTAAAGAGCAAGGGGCGCTGCCGAGGCGTGTGGGTTTGTTGTTGCTTGTGCATGGCGAGAGAGAGAGAGAGAGAGAGAGAGAGTTGCAGTCCGTAAACTCGCATCTGAAGGCGGCACATTGGCGTGGAAACAGGATAAACCATGGATGTTGGAAATATTCACATCATTATCCCTCGGAATCTCACGAATGTTTGCGGGTCGGTTTGGGCAGGTGTTCTAAACCTAGAAGCGCGCCAGTCGAATTGAAGCGGGTATCATTTTAGCCCCGATGAGCCCCGCGATCCAGGACGCCCCGTACAAGCATCAGCCTGTGGTGAGATCAACTTCAGCATGTTGGGAGACGCCCAATTGGAGCAATGTGACCCGAATACCCCCGAGCTCCGGGAAACCATCCCTGGGCACCAATTGCACCCCCACATCTCCCGGCGGCGCCCGAGGTTGAAGAACACATGCGACATGCAGGAGGAACCCCTAGTGCTGCCGTCTTCAGCGTTCAATGACAGCCATGATGCCAAATGAGACGAGCCAAACGCTGCCGCACTGCCCCTCCTCCGTCTCTTAATCCTGGCATGAGGCACCTACCTAGGACGACACAGCAGCTTCAGAGATCCGCTGGCGTCACTTCGCTCAAGATTGTTCCGTTGGCCCAGGTGCATGAACCAGGGGTCACTCATTGCCGCGGCGCGCCGGCCAAGCTGGTATTAGTATTAGCTTCCTCCCTCGTACTCTTCATAACTCTCTCGTGGAATCTTCAAGACCCTTATTTTGCGGTGAAGCTTCCTCCCTTGTACCCTGTCAAGTCTATTCGGAGGGAGAAAGTGAGAGAAAAGAAAGGGCCTTTTGCGTTAAAATGTTCAACTCCGTTCTTCGCGCTGCGGTCTCGCGGCCTCGAGTCCTCTATGTCCCCCGCGTCGCAACCGCCAGCAGAATCGCGAAATTCCAGCCCTTTTCAACGACGATCGCAAATACGGCAGATATGAAGGACGGTGCTTTTAAGAACAATGCCACAGAGGCTCCCGATGGAAACCGGGTGCTGCCGCTCTTCTCGCTCAAGGGCAAGACAGCCATTGTCTCGGGCGCGGGTGCTGGTATTGGTTTGTCCATTGCCCACGCTTACGCCGAAGCTGGCGCGAACGTTGCGATTTGGTACAACAGCAACAAGAAGGCCTTGGAACGCGCCGCCGAGATCGAAAAGGAATATGGAGTAAAATGTAAGCCATGCGCAAGCACGTGAGCCGGTGTTGGGTTGCTGACCTTTGCCAAAGGCAAAGCTTACCAAGTGAACGTCACTTCCCACCAGTCGATCCAGGAATCAGTCCAGCAAATTGTTTCCGAGTTCAACGGCCGTCTCGACGTCTTCGTTGCCAACTCGGGTATTGCGTGGGAGGAGGGGCCTTTGCTTGATGGCCCTATGGACAAGGCCGACAAAGTTATGGCCGTCAACGTCAATGGCACCATTTACTGCGCTCAGGTGGCCGGCGCGCATTTCCGCCGCCAGAAGAAGGAGGGCACGACTCTCGACGGCAAGCCACTCGAGGGCTTCACCTACGGCAGCTTCGTTGCGACTGCCAGCATGAGTGGCCACATTGTCAACGTGCCGCAGGAGCAGTCGGTGTACAACTCCTCTAAAGCGGCCGTAATCCACTTGTGTAGGTGAAGAAATATGACTTGACGGAGTCGACACTGATACTTTGAACAGGCAAGAGTTTGGCAGTAGAGTGGGTTGACTTTGCCCGTGTCAATACTGTCTCCCCAGGATACATCAAGACCGAGATTACCGACTTCGTTCCGGAAGAGTCCAAGAAGCAGTGGAGGAATAAGACTCCAATGGGGTAAGTCGCCGTCCTCTCATAACTATTGCGTGTAGGGTTGCTGACTTTGACAGGCGCGAAGGAGAACCCAAGGAGCTCAAGGGGGCTTATTTGTACCTCGCCTCAGATGCCGCCTCGTACACGACTGGGTGCGACATCATCGTCGACGGTGGCTACTGCTTGCCGTAGAGGGAACGTATGCCGAGAAGTTGAAAGACTGAGATGGCGATGGGATGCTGGGTCATATCGGGATGTCACAGGCTTGTGTAAAGCTTGGGATGAGCTGGGTGACGAGACCAGACTCAAGCTCGCGAGACGCCCGCGAAAGCAATGGGCAGATTACTGAACGAGATCCGGGTCGAGAGTCGAAGTCGAGTTGGGACAGGCGCGCGTCGAGATGAGGATACCCATAAATAAAGATTAGAACGAGACATAGAAGAAAGTTCAAGATGCCCGCAAGGATTCGAATGGCACTTACTTGAGTTGAAGTAGTGGCGTAGGGTCGTCACTCAGGATGGCCCAATCCCAATCCGAACAACTGGTGCGCCCTGATTTGCCAAGCCAATTTCGAGAACTGGACCTGAGCGAAGTGGAAAAAGTCGCGCCGGTGGATGAGGCGGAGGGGAAGCTCGAGGGGACCGCACACCTAAGGTGAGGTGGCTTTGGGAAAGTGGGGGCGGAAGAGGCAACTAAGGTACCTACCTAACCTGAGGTACCTAAGACGATGGACGCATTTGACAGGTGAGCGGAAGGAGAAGGAAGGGAGCGCACCAGAAGCCGGGAACGTGGTACATAGTACTCGCCTTACCACTATGTCTAATCGTTTCACAAAGTCATGTATACTTATCCATTCCGCCGTCCGCGGACACTTTTGACAGCCTTCAGCAACAGCAGGGGGGCACGAGATTCGCTGGCCACAGTTCTCTGGATGGTGTCAGCGGCTGACCGACCTCTCGACCACAGCACCGCCTGCAGTGCATAGCACAAACAGCTCTCTCGTAGCGGCAACCTGCAGCAGCAGCGCACACCGTATGACCTGCAATTAGGTCCCTCAGACGCTTATCAGTCCGGTTAACAGCCTGTAAGACAGTGGGGGAGCATCAAAACTGGCGACCACGCAAACTGCAAACTGGACACTGGACACTGCACACTGGACTTCCATTGGACTTGCTTGACTGGACCTGGTCGAGTGCAGCGCATCCATCCCATCCCGTCCCATCCCCCTTCACCCAACTCCCCCTTCTCAGCCCTATCTTTCCTCACCTCAATTTTTTACCCCTCGCTTCGCCTCGCATTGCCTTGCCTTGCCTCGCCTTGCCTCGAGTTCGCCGTCTCGTGCCCAACGACTCGCTGCAACCCAGCTCGCCTCTTTGTAGGCTCATCGCGACTCGAAAAAAGAGCTGGTACAACCCTTACCGTCGCTCACCGCCCTGTTCGTCTGCATCATCGATACCCGACCGAAACCCTTCTCGACTTCGACCAAGACTTCATCCCCTTTTTTCGCCTCACCCAATCCGTCAGATAGCCGTCATGGATCCTGAAGGTGCCAGCGCGCCTGGTGGTGACGCCGGTCGTAATCAGCAGGTTGACAATGCCATTCGCGCCATCCGCGAGAAGAAGCCCCTGCCCGAGATCGATTTCACCATCCATACTATGGAAGATGGTACTCAAGTCAACACCATGGAGCGAGTCTGCAAAGGTATGCCGTCTACTCTGTCGAGTCTACGCCCGCCACGTTTGCAGCCAACTGCATCACGTTGCCCCTCGTTCTGCTACGATGAAGCCCCGCCTGGCGATCAATCGCGCTAACTGGATTCCTCCTTTGTAGACGTCCAAGCTCCTGCCATGTTCACCCCATCTGACGAGCAATTCTTCGAGGACGAAACCCACACGAAGCCCAACATCAACTTCCTCAAGCAGCACTTCTACCGAGAAGGTCGCTTGACTGAGGAGCAGGCCCTATGGATCATCAGGACCTGCACCGAGTTGCTCCGCGCCGAGCCCAACCTCCTTGAGATGGATGCGCCCATCACCGTCTGTGGCGATGTTCACGGCCAGTACTACGATCTCATGAAGCTGTTCGAGGTTGGTGGCGATCCCGCCGAGACCAGATACCTTTTCCTTGGTGACTACGTCGACAGAGGATACTTCAGTATTGAGTGTGTCCTCTACCTATGGTGCCTGAAGATCCACTACCCCAAGACCCTTTGGTTACTTCGCGGTAACCACGAATGTCGCCACTTGACCGACTACTTCACCTTCAAGTTGGAGTGCAAGCACAAGTACTCCGAGGCCATTTACGAAGCCTGCATGGAATCTTTCTGCTGTCTTCCGCTGGCTGCGGTTATGAACAAGCAATTCTTGTGCATCCACGGTGGCCTCAGTCCCGAACTTCACACTCTGGACGATTTGCGAAACGTGAGTTGCGGTAGTTCTAGGCCTTCAGAAAGCATGTGGGACTAACAGCACGACACAGATCGATCGATTCCGCGAGCCGCCGACTCAGGGTCTTATGTGCGACATTCTTTGGGCCGATCCGCTCGAGGACTTTGGACAGGAAAAAACTAGCGATTATTTCCTGCACAACCACGTCCGTGGCTGCTCTTACTTCTTCTCGTACCCGGCCGCTTGCAACTTTCTTGAGAAGAACAACCTGTTGTCTGTTATCCGAGCCCACGAGGCGCAGGATGCAGGATACCGCATGTATCGCAAGACACGTACCACTGGTTTCCCCAGTGTCATGACCATCTTTTCCGCGCCGAACTACCTCGACGTCTACAACAACAAGGCTGCCGTCTTGAAGTACGAGAACAACGTTATGAACATTCGCCAGTTCAACTGCACGCCTCACCCGTACTGGTTGCCCAACTTCATGGATGTCTTCACGTGGTCTCTGCCTTTCGTTGGTGAAAAGATCACGGACATGCTTATCGCCATTCTCAGCACATGCTCCGAGGAGGAGCTCAAGGAGGACGCTACTCCCTCCTCTACGTCGCCCGGCCCCATGTCCCCTCCACTTTCTGGAGCGCTGTCCCAAGACCCCGAGTCAATCGAGTACAAGAGACGAGCCATCAAAAACAAGATATTGGCCATTGGACGTCTGTCACGCGTTTTCCAGGTTCTGCGCGAAGAGTCTGAGCGAGTCACAGAGCTCAAGACTGTGTCTGGCGGCAGATTGCCAGCTGGAACCCTAATGCTGGGTGCCGAGGGTATCAAGAACGCTATCAACACTTTCGAAGATGCTCGCAAGGTCGATTTGCAGAACGAGAGGCTTCCTCCCAGCCACGAAGAGGTCGTCAGGCACCAGGAGGAGGAGAGGAAGCAGGCCTTGGAGAAGGCGGCGGAGGATGCTGCCAACGACAAGAAGTTGCAGCAATTGTCGAGGAGATTGAGCACGTAAGTTTACTTGCATTTGGTAATTGGACACCGAACACTAACGGATTATGTAGGGATCGCAAGAGTCATAAGGGATGAGGCGACAGGTCCGGAGCATAGAACATATCTGTGATCGAAGCTCTCGGCGATGCAATGCACAATCAGGGCGTCGGATTTGGCAATGCCTTTCATCATTTACGTCAGCCAGGAAGGCTGACATGCGAATAAACTTGGAAGCATTCTTCAAGTATGATGCTTATGGATATTGGGAGACTTGAGTTGCCTCACCTTTGGCTATGGGGGCGGCTCAACCTGTTACAGAACTGACATGGAGGTTTACGGTTCGCATTTCAGGTAGGCTACACGCAAACGACTCTTAATCGAAAAGGTTCCAGCTTCAAGAGTCTTCCCGGTATAGGTACAGCAGTGAGGGTTTGTTAGATCTGGTGAGTGGCTTCCTAGCGAAGCCACAACTATATGTGACGCTCTGGCCGTCCCAATACACAATCAACTACTTCACTCGAATTGTCACCTTGATGCTCATGAATATTACGTGCAGACACACTTGTCCAATCTGCGGCCTCCTTTTCTTTTTTTTCAAAACATGGCAAGAACGTTTGGGGGACTGCGTTTACACCTAGAGTCAGCAAAGCGAACCGCACATATAACATACCCATGAGAACTCACCTAGCAACAGCACCGGGAACATGGCATGGCTCGCTCGACACAAAGAAACTCCACCTCTTCTCCTGCTTGCACTTCTCGGCCAAAGCCTCGAGGTCGAACAGCTCGCCAATGGGCATGCCCCAGCCGCCCAGAAAGATCTCGTGCATCCAGTACTGCGGGTCCTTGCGCGGCCAGCACTCGAAGGCCGGCTGGTCGCCAGCGACGGCGGAGAAGTTCTCCCAGACCCAGCGGAGCGTCTCTTCGGACTGAGCGACCCCGCTGAAGGTCTGAGGCTTGGCGGCGCGGTGGGTCTCGAGATCTGCCGAGGTTTTGGAGGCGTGCGCTGCCATGAATCCTGGGTTTTGCAGTGAGCCAAATCTTGGTGTTCACGAGTTCTCAAGAGTGACAGAGGCTGGCTGGTATGGTTTACCTGTGCGGACGAAGAGAATGTCGCCGAATCTCACTTGTGTGCCCTGCGCTTCGAGACAGGCTTTGAGGTCCGAGGCCGGAATGGAGTCGTGGCCGAAGGGGTCATATGGGATGTTCTGCGAGAGGCGCCAGGCGTGGTAGTCCACCAGAACGCCGCGGCCGACGATGCCGTGTTTTTCCCAGGCTGCGTTTGTGCAATATCTCACTCAGTCTCGAAGCACTTGGGTAAAGATAGAAACTCCCTTGAAAGAATACGAGATAAAAAAATAAATAAACCGACCTTGGATGCCGAGCACGTCGGACTTCTTCCCTTCCTCGTCAACGGCGTGGATCTGCTCCATGGTCACACCGTTATAGAATTTCTTCTCCGTCTGGTAGCCGCAGTGACGGAGGCCGTCCCATTGCGACGACGACTGCGGGTTGAAGGTCCAGACGTCGTCGTTGGCGAAGAAGGGCTCCTTCAAGAGGATGTCGTGGCGGAAGGCCTGGCGCGAGAAGAAGGGCTCGGGTTGTGCTGTCATGGACCAGTTGAGGGAAACTCTGCGACATGGCGCGTGTGAGTCGTTTGTGAACTCTTTGGGGAAGTATGTGTTTTTTCTTTCTTTTCACCTTGCTCCTGTCTTGATTTCGGACCTGGCTGCCGCTGCGACCCGTTCATCCGTCAGTCTGTTCAAAGTGCCGAGCTCGTCCTTGTCGCCGTATAGACCCCAAGCGGAGTATCTGGGGTTATCTTGCCCGAGAGGAAGAGACTCGAACGGTGGAATGCCATCATCGTTCAGGGTGAATTTCGAGGCTGTCGCATCTTTCTTGTCGGGAAGGAGTTGTCCGAGCTGCTGGATTCGCTTCATTGGGTCTTTGTCGCGTCGCTCTCACTTCGCTACTAGCAGATTGGAATGTTCGTTGTCGAGAAGAAATGTTCAATCCCCGGTGGGGGAGAGGTGAGTGTGACGGCAGGGCCATGTTCAGATGATGCCACTGAACCGACCGAGCACCACCTAACTTTTCGGCAATTTCGAGACCTTCTCCGCACTTTTGAGATCGAATGCACTTCATCTGTTAATTGCCGAGATCGGTTCGGAAGCGGGGTTCGCATGTAGATTTCCAGTCCGGAGCCCGCCGGCGCGAATATCGGTATTGGTCAGCTCTCCCCACTTGACCAAGTCATTATGTGCCTTCTAGAAGATAATGAGAGCAGTCAAAGTGACAACATCACCACCAACAGTACTGGCAGGAGCCGCGCATCGCAGAAAACCCTTCACGTTGCAGGATAGTGCTTCGCCCGCTGGTTCCACGGGGCAAGTGATGATGATCGCAAGCATTGGAATCACCTCGTTCCGGCTCTGGTCCCGTTTCAGTGATATCTGATGGCTCTAGCTCTTCTGTTCATTGGAACCACGGTAGCTGCATCCGCAATGGCCCCGCGTGAGCTAGTTTTTGGCCATGTATAGCCATCTTTGCGAAGCGTCGCATAGGATCTCTTGCGCATCACGAGGAAACCGAGCCCAAGTCAGGGGCACTAGGAATTGACAATGACTGTCTTCTTGAAGCCTAGTCCATTCCAGGAGAACCATGTGCGTCTTCTCTACAACACGAGAAACCGATTCCATGATCTCACGAGATTTACCCGAAGGTTCTTCAAGGTGGCATCCATGACACAACCGACACTTGAGAAAGAACCGCACCGGCTTTTGCGAAGCCAAAGCGTCCACGCATAATCATTTTGGTTTCGGAATTCTTGGTTGGTGACCGTGATTATATTCGTAGCGCTCCGTCCGTTCACTCTTGCGGTAGGAAGCCGGATTTGTAGGTTGGAGGCTCCATCAGGAGGCATTGCCTCACTGACAACGTTGGATCTCCGCTGCTTTACGCCCCAGCAAATTCGTTTTCGCTCGCCAAGAGCCCTTCACAGAACCTTTTGCACTAGTTCGATGGTATCGAAGAACGCCTCACGCTCTGTGTCAACCTTATTGAGACCCAATCCCAGAACCAGCGTCCTACGATCCTCGGGATCCCGCATGGTGATGAAACTGGCAATCTGCGCGGCGTAGAGCTGACCAATGGTTTCTCTCTCCTCGCCTCCGCCTCCCAATATAGTCTTTGGCGTGAGGTGAACCGATGGCAGGAGGCCGCGGCTATTTGACGGGAGACTGAGGTCTACCATGCCGCCTGAGGATGCTTGAAGGGGAACTTGTATCTGAAGCAAGTTAGCGTCGTCATCACCGTTTTTGATGATTATTTCCAACATACCCATTGTGAGAGTTTTCCCTCTTGTGAGATGGTGACCATAATCTTGTCGGAGAAAGCTATGGACGTGACCTCTGTGGAGATGCCATTGACAGCGCCCGTGTCCTGTTTGCTACGGGCGGGAAACGCCTCTTCTCTTGTGCCTTGAAAGTCCATGTTCATGTAGACACAGAATTATGGATACGAAGCTCAAGACTATATGGGACCGAGGGCACAATTCTAGTTTATTGCGAGCAACTTCGAATGAAAGAGTGTACGGTCGGTTCGGGTTCGTTGCAAGGTGTTGATGAGCTCCAGCCCACTGTCATCAGCTATTGCCTTCAGTGATGTCGGCCCCACTGATTCGGCCGGGACAGGGGCCTTGATTGCCCCGCAGGGTTTGCGCTAAGCCGTTTACGGAGAGATCTCGGGCGGTCAGCGTGGCAGAACCTCTTCAACCCAAAAATTTCTAGACTTTTTTTCCCGCAGAGATCACATTGCCTTCCAGCGCTATGAAGATGGCGGAGTGAAAGAGCTTGGTTATTTGACTAATTATTGATACCCAAAGAGTGAAGGATCTTACTGGACTAAATCAAGTGACTCTGTCGAGAAGTTTTGTTTATTTGTTTTCCACACCTCTAGGATTTCGGTGGCTCTTTCAGCTCTTACTACCCGTTTTGCGATCACCAATTGAAATCTCATTTGAGTTTAGGTCTTTACCAAAAGACCTTGATTCAACCAACTACCACAACAACCCACCGACGACGAGGAGTAGAACTGCCGGCACATCACACACACCGGTAATTGACGACGATGGCCGGCAAATTTGTTCGCAGGGAGCGAAAGCACAAGAAGCTCGCCCGTCAGAAGCTTGAGCATAACGCTGTTCTTCCGGATTCCAACGCCGAAGAGATTATCCCCGAGGATCAAAGGCGCCTGCAAGAAAAGAGGGCTCAAATCAAGGCTGACCTGCTTAAAGATGGCGCCACGGTCAGCGGCAAGAAGGCTAAACGCTTGGAGAAGTACATCTCCAACAAGCTGCGCAAAGACGAGAACAGAGAGATTCTGGCCAAGCTCGCGCAACAAAAGGTCGACACCAGCTTGTTCACGAGCACAAAGTCACTGGGACAGGGCAAGGAGACGAAGCGTCAGGCTCTGACTCGTGCGCTGAGGGAGAAGAATGCGGGCTTGGATGTCCATGACGAGGAGGAAATGCTATATGAGGAGAGGGGCGGGACGCCGGAGCAGTCGGGTGAGAGTGACGATGACGCATCAAAACCTGTTGAGGGGCCTAAGGCCGGACCGAAGCAAGCATCGAAATCAGCGACAGCGAAGCCGGCAGCCGAGCCCGCATCATTTTCTAAGGCAGAGGAGAAAACCGCGTCACACCCGCCATCGCAGCTGCAAACACAACCCCCTGCTCCTGCTGGATCTGGATTGAAGCGCCCACTCGATGTTGACGATGAGGGTCGCCCTGTCTTGAGAAAACGTCAAAAGCGAGGCGGCATCAAATCAAAGTTTTCGATTGTGGAGCACGAAAAAGCAGATGATGCAGAGGAGGAATGGGGCGGCTTCAGTTCCGAGGGCGAAGATGCCGACGACAGGGACGGGGACGAGAGTTCGAATGTGCAGTCTTCAGAAGAGGAATCTGAAGAAGAGGAATCGAGTGATGGTTCCGACGGTTCAGACGAAGACATGGATGAGGACGAGAGCGAGTCTGGTACCAAGAGGCAATCTGCATTCAAAGCATGGGCGCATGCTCAGAGAAACCAGGCCCTTGGGTACCAGCCGGTAGCGCCAACATCGTCGACCCTCGATATCCCCAAGCCAGAGAATTTTACACCACGACCTACGGAACAAGAGCCCCTGCCGCAAGAGCTTTTGCCGACAACAAACCTTGCTCGCAAGGCTTACAGCGTCGCGGTGACGAGATCACCCGACATCCAGGAAGCCCGTATGAAGCTCCCCGTTGTGGCAGAGGAACAGCGAATCATGGAAATGATCCACAACAATGATATTGTCGTTGTGTGCGGTGCAACCGGTTCCGGTAAAACGACACAAGTACCTCAGTTCTTATATGAGGCAGGCTACGGCTCGCCGGGCTCCGATACACCGGGCATGATTGGTGTTACGCAGCCTCGTCGAGTTGCTGCAGTGAGCATGTCGAAGCGTGTTGGTCAGGAGCTTGGAGATCACGAGGATAGAGTCGCCTACCAGATCCGTTTTGAAGGTACAACCTCTCCTAAGACGGCCGTTAAGTTCATGACGGATGGTGTATTGCTACGAGAGATGGCTCAGGACTTCTCGCTGAAGAAGTACTCAGCCATCATCATCGACGAAGCCCACGAGAGAAGCGTGAATACAGACATTCTGATTGGTATGCTGAGTCGCATCAACAACATCCGCCAAGGAGACGACAAGGTCGATCCGGCAATCAAGCCGCTCAAGATCATCATCATGTCTGCTACGCTTCGTGTAGAAGACATGACCAACAACGCCACTTTGTTCCCGACACCGCCTCCTGTGTGTGAGGTAGAGGGTCGCCAGTATCCCGTGACAATTCACTTCTCGCGTCGCACACAGTCCGACTACGTTGATGAGCTCTTCAAGAAGATCATGCGAGGTCATAGGAAGCTCCCTCCTGGAGGCTTCCTCGTCTTCCTTACTGGCCAGAATGAGATCATGCACCTGAGCAAGAAGCTACGAGCTGCTTTCGGAGGGTTCATTGGGGCGAGTGCACCCAAGGTTCAAATATCCGCCACCGAGGCACCAATGGAAGTTGAAGATATCGACTTTGGCGAGGTCGAGGACGCGGATGTCGGCGATATTGATGACGGATTCGACGACGATGACGAAGTGGAAGAAGAAGACGACAAGGAGTTCGAAATCGAAGGAGAGGAAGGGGAGACAGGCCCCTTGAAAATGCGAGTTCTACCCCTTTACTCTTTGCTTCCTACCAGGGAGCAAATGAGGGTGTTCGAAGAACCACCAGAAAACACCCGCCAAATCATCCTGGCAACCAACGTGGCAGAAACTAGTTTGACCATCCCGGGCATTCGCTACGTCTTCGACTGCGGCAGAGCCAAGGAACGCCAATACGACCGCCTCAGTGGTGTGCAAACCTACGAGATCGGCTGGATCAGCAAGGCCAGCGCAAGTCAGCGAGCAGGTCGTGCGGGCCGTACGGGCCCCGGCCACTGCTACAGGCTCTACTCCTCGGCGGTCTACGAGCGGGACCTTCCCGAGTTCACCGACCCGGAGATCCTCCGCATGCCCGTCGACGGTGTCGTCCTCCAGCTCAAGGCCATGAACCTTTCCAACGTCGTCAACTTCCCCTTCCCGACCCCACCGGACCGCGTAGCCCTGCGGAAGGCTGAAAAGCTGTTGATGTACCTGTCCGCCATCTCCGCTGAAGGCCAAGTTACGCGCATCGGATCTACAATGTCCATATTCCCCCTTTCCCCTCGCTTCGCTCGCATCCTCCTCGTTGGCCACCAACACGACTGCCTCCCCTACACCATCATGATGGTCGCGGCGCTCTCCGCCGCCGAGATCTTTGTCCCAGAACACCAAGCCGTCCCCGCGCTCGCTGCCAAGGACGACTCGGAGGTCCGCACCAACGCTGACATGCTCGCCGAGGGTCGTCAGGATAGCATCCGCAGGGCTTTCAACGCCGCTCATAAGAAGTTCTGCTACCTTGACGACCGTTCCGACGCTATCAAGCTTCTCCAGGTCATCGGCGAGTACGCCCACGAGCCGACGGAGCAGTGGTGTGAGAGCCACTTCGTGCGGTACAAGGTCATGAAGGAGATCACTCAGCTACGGGGCCAAATCACAGAGCTTCTGCGAGCCAACATCCCGGCATTCAAGAACTTGAAGTACCAAGACAAGCTAGACGCGCCGTCAGAGAAGCAGGTCGCATACTTGAAGCAAATGGTCGCCGCGGGCTTCATTGACCAGGTCGCCCTGCGCGCTGATAAGGCGCCTGTGCCGCCTGAGCTGGCGCGGAAGCCGCGCCGGGCCATCGATGTGCCATATATCCCTCTCACGCCGCTCGGCGTAGGCCACGACGCGGAGAAGTACGTCTACATCCATCCTGCCTCGCCGCTGTCACATCTCAGCCCTGCAGAGTGCCCGGAGTTTGTCGTGTACTCTCACCTACAGCGCGCGACGCAGGGCGATCCGACGAAGACGCCCAAGACGAGGATGCACACGCTCACGGACGTCTCGGGAGGGCAGTTGGCGAGCTTGGCCAAGGGAACACCGCTCGTGAGCTACGGCAAGCCGGTGAAGGAGATCAGCTCGACGGCTACCACGCGCGAGGTATGGGTTGTGCCCTATCTACGAGCTGAGGGCGTAGGGGGTCAGGGATGGCCGTTGCCGATGAAGAAGGTTACGCAGCGTAAGCTCGCAGGGAAGGGGTGGGTTGTTGAATAGAGAGAATTAAAGGGGTAATCAGTGACATTCGAGCCAAAGAACAGATCTAGGCTATTTCTCTTCTGGCAGACGGAAACACATACCTTCGTGAGGCTTCATCTTGTGATACGAGATGCTCATTCCGCTGACAATCTATGACGTGCCGACTTCTGTGCATGTTCCAGAAGACGGTTCCCCAGATCCGTGGGACTGTTTCAACCAAAAGAACAGCCCGCAGAACCCCAAAACAGTGCACGAGGTGCATCCCGGATACGATGCAGACCAACGTCTTATCCGATGATCTGAACCGCAACCTGTCCTTGGGCAGCATGAAACCTGTGGCCCAGAGCTCAGACAAGTAAGCCAGAACACATGTAATGATACGACAGACCTGCAGGGACGAAAGCGTTTGTGCAGCGCGTCAACGCAAGATGTCGCAGCGGTCTGAACGAGTGGTTCACTGGCAACAAAAACATCAGTCCGACTGCTGAACCATGAAACTCTGATAATCAGTAAGGAGCATGAGGGTTCGGCCCATGCAGGACGCGTAGGGTTACGTGTTCCCTCGGTGCGTCCTTCTAAGAGTTTGTAACGAATCGCACCACTTCAGACGGACAAGGGCAGAACGGCTCAGCAACGGCTCAGCAACGGCTCAGCAGAGGCAGGCCGTGCCGGCCCGAGCGCAACTCTTGCGAGGGCTTCCATTTTGAGTTATCCGGAATTGAGTACCAGAGAGAAATATGACGAGAAGTTTGCTGTGTCAGTATGATCGACCGTGCATACATCACATAGTCGTCATCCTGAGCAGATTTGCGGCACCCTAACATGACCACTTAATGAAGAAAAAAAAAAGTCTTCGCATTTTGCGATATACTCGACTCACAGGAATCCATGGTCAACCGTCCGAGAATGTCGCTGTTCGAAGGCGTGGCCGTCGTGACCGGGGCGGCTTCCGGTATGTCGTTGAACTGACTCCCCCTGCTAAACTGCGTCTTCCCAAAAAAAAGGGGGGGGGAAAGGGAGATCTAGAGATATCGTTACATGCATTATTCTTGAAACGAGTTTCTCATTCAATATCTAGGAATCGGTCGACACGTCGCCATATCCTTCGCTCGCGAGGGCTGCAAACGCATCGCGCTCCTCGACAAGGACGAGGACGGCCTCTTGGAAACAGCGCGCATGTGCCGCGAAGCCAACGGCGATACGCGGACCTTCGTCATCGAGATTGACAACCGCAACGCGGACGACGTTTCTGCGGGCATGGAGTACGTGACGGAAGAATGGGGGCGGATCGACTATGCAGTCAACTGCGCTGGTGAGCGACTTCATGAAATCCGAGAACGTATCCGAGACAGCAGTCAAAGCTGATGGTGCTCCTTTTTTTCTCCCGCCACCTAGGCATGTTTGGGCCAGTGGCGCCCTCGCATCTCTTGACAACAGCCGAGTTTGATGAAATCACAACCACCAACTACCGCGGGACCTGGCTGTGCTCAAAAGCCGAGCTCACGCAGATGATCAAGCAGGAACCTCTGAAGACGCACGACGGTAGACCTGGTAACAGGGGTGCTATTGTCAACGTGGCCAGCAACCTGAGCCTCGTGAGCCGGCCAGAGACTCGTGAGTTCCTAGCAGGTTCCTTTCCGGCCAGTTGTGTGTGTTGAACTGACTGACGATTCCCGCCAGCCGCTTATAGCGCATCAAAGACAGCCATATTGAGTCTGACCAAGAGCGATGCCGTCGATGTGAGTTACCTGTGAGCCTACAGAAATGGGTTCATGAACTAACGGAACCAAAGTATGCCAAATACAACATCCGCGTCAATTGCGTATGCCCTGGGATCATCGAGTGAGTCTGCTGCAACGTTTCTTGGCAAGGAATGACGTTTCGGTTGTTCTGACACAAAAGGGAAAAGTACTCCGATGACGAGCAAAGTTTCCAAAGACGATCCCATCATCGCGGTTGCGCCCATGAAGCGCAAGGGCACGCCCCAGGAAGTCGCTGATGCCGTTTTATTCCTTGCCAGCTCAAAGGCGACTTTCATCCATGGAGCCGCGTTATCCGTAGATGGAGGTTATGTGATTAACTAGTCATCTCGAAGGGTATGCTGCAACTCACTTTGCTGTCGATGGTTGTGTCTTCTTGCCGCCACTATCATTACCACGCGCCCGAGCTGAACCCAGCAACTGTCTTGGGTACAAGAACAGCAGCGGGGAAGAAGCAAGATCAACTGCTGCGGTATTTGACAAGCAAAAGAGGCAGCGTGATGTGAGAGAGTGTAAGAAGAAAATGACTACGCGACAGACCCGGCTAGAAAAAAGAAGGCCGGAAAGAAAAGATACTTCAATACAGAAGAACAGGAAGAAATCTGTATAGACAAAGGATCCATCACTAGAAAGACTGCAAATTTAATGTACCAAGGGCTTGTTTCGAGAACATGGTCAATTGCTCATATTGTGCCCTTTGAGTTGACTTGATGTCAACTCGCGGAAATTTCAAACTGTAGCGTAGACCTTGCACACATGACGGGTATCTCCTTGAAATTTACTGCTATCGGATATTGAACTACCACGCCCGTCAACTATCATGTGTCAAATCACTTTTCGTGAAGTCTACTTCTCCTTCTCGCCATTGAGCAACTTCCAGAGAGCGTCCCTATCGATGTAATCATGGTGAATGATGTTGACCAGCCAGTATTCAGACTGTATTCTCTCCAAAAATGTTTCGCTTTCGCTGCCCTTGCCATAGACCTTGGCCCACTCGCCCCAGATCTTGAACGCCTCCTCAGCCCACGCGCGGAAGCTGACTTCCTCGATGATAGTTGGCGTAATAATCTCCTTGCCGGGGAAAACGCCCCAAGTGACAGCGTTTGTGCTCGTCTCCTCTGTGCCCTCCAAAACCGCACCGCCGCTCGAGTCCGAGGAAACGAAGTCGCCTGCGGCGTTGGCGGCGTAGAAGCAAATGGTCTTGTCCTTGACCTCGTTCAGCCGCGCCACGAGACCTGCCCAGTCGGCAGAGGGGAGGAAAAATTCTACAAAGGACTTTTGGAAGACGAAACCGTTATGCGGTCCCCAGCCAAAGGTCGGATCGCGCGAAGGAATGCCATTGACAGCGGGCTGAGAGGCGACGGTCCACCAGCCGCGCGAGTTGAGCTCTAATAGCTCTTGTTGAATGATGTTGGACTCGGGGAGAAGCTCTTCCTCGCTCCATGGGATCGCGCTAAGCTGGCCCTTGATATGTTTGATAAAGAGGTTGTTGATGTCCTGTACCGTTTTCGGTGTGCCCCATAGGCCGACAGCCTGACTTACCGACATGTGCAGGCTGACGCCGTAGCCGTCGATCTCGCCGTAGGCCGGAGAGCGGGCATCACCCCAACGACCGTTGGGGAAGTCATCCCAGGTGGCTTCGCGGCCGAGAACGCCCTCGCCCTCGGAGATGGCGAGTGTGTTGGCGCGGCTGTTGACGGGTTCTGCAGAAAGGCTGGCGGCGGTGGTTTCATAGGCAGGATTTGAAGCTGAAGAGACGATGACGCGGTTGTGCGGATCAGAGCCGAAGGAAGACTCACGGCGGTTGGAGAGGGCGCGAGGGATGCTGACTGGGATGGGTGAGAGGCCGTTAAGCTGGACCGTGGGAACGCCCGCATCATCAATGATTGCGGATTCGTTGTCTTCTTCTTCACGGTCCGGGATCAGGCCGGTCCTTTCGAGGACGAAGGAAACGGCCTTTTCGAGGTTGAGGGTGTAAAAGTGGAAGCCCTTGGGCCCCGGAGTCCTGCTTTTGACCTCCTTAACCTGTTCTACGAGCTCGCTCAGAATATCAACACCGACGCGCTTGACTCTTTCGTCGTCGCCCTTGGCCGCATCCAGACGTGCCATGAGGTTGTCTGGGATCTTAGCATGGCTCAACTTGGTGGTGCGCTTGATCATCTGGTAGCTCTGAATGGGCATCAGGCCCGGAAGAAGAGGAATGGTCTGGAAGGCGCCGCTAGGGTGTTCCCTAAGGACCTTTTCGAAGTTGTCATAGGCCTTGATGTCGAAGAAGAGCTGGGTCATGATGAAGTCGGCGCCGGCCTGAACCTTGTCGACGAGATAGGGCAGGTCATGCTCGAAGCTCTGTCCTAGAGGATGGCTTTCATCGGCGTGGCCTTCTGGGTAGGCGGCGACACCGATGCAGAAGTAGTCACCGTACTTCTTGCGGATGTACTTGACCAGGTCAATGGCCCAGACGAAATCGTCAAGATCCTCTACGTCGGAGTCCTCGGCGTCGCGGTACTCGTCCTTGCGCGGGGGATCGCCTCTCAGGGCGAGGATATTGCGGATGCCGAGGGCTTTTGCATCTTCCAGAGCCTTATCGACGAGCTTTCGGCTCATGTTTGTGCATGTGAGATGAAGACAGGTCGTGAGGCCTAGCTCGCGCTGGCAAATCTCGGCCAGCTCGAGTGACTTTGTGGAGGTTGAGCCGCCAGCTCCCCAGGTGACATTGACGAAAAGAGGTCTCAAGGCCCTTTCCATTCTGTCGAGACGGTCACGGAGATTGGAGAAACCCATTGCCGTCTTGGGCGGGAAGAACTCCAGAGAGAAGTAATTGGCATCTGCCGGCAAGGCGGCGATCTTGTTCGTTATTTTGTCCATGCTGGATGAAATAGCTGGTGTTCTGGGTTATTCAGATACGGATGGGAGTCGAACAAGCCGTTGGTTTTCTAATGTAGGCTCTTGGCCGTGCTTGACGGAAACACCAGGAAAGACTGACCCTCTTGAGGGAGCTTGACGCTCTCCTTCGCGGTCGATATCAGACCGTGATGGAGGGGTAAGACGGGGTGGACGTTGAGGGAGTCTGAGATTTTGACTGAGACAGATAGGCTGGTGATGTTGGTCGTAACGAGAAAGAGAGAGATATGCCAGGGGTACCGCAAGCTCAACGGTAGAAGCTGGTCGTCTCGACACGGTAAATTACCTGATTGGCGTGCGTGCTCTGCCGTCATTCACTAGCATAGAAGGCGTGTCCACGAAGATATTGAAAGACCTTCGAACAATTTTGGCGGGGCAGTCTTCTTAAGGGGGTCGTAGCGCATACTGTGACCGCAACCTCAGATGACACAATCCGTGGGGCGGTGAGCTTCGTACACAGTGCTTCGAGCGACGCCTAGCGGTTTTTAGTTGTTCCGATCTTATCTAGCCTGTTCCTTGCCGTTGTAAGGCAGAAATTGGCGCCATTTACCTACGAAAAAAGCGCAGTTGATACAGATGTTTTGGCCTAGCCTTGGTCCCTATTTGCCAGGAAGTATCTGCGTCACTGGATACAAGACGACAAGATGCTGCTTTGCCATGGGTTGATCCAACTGTGTGATACCCCAAGACAATATGCCCCAGGGGTGCGCGGAACAAATGACGTTCGTTTCCCTGCAGGTCCGCCGCGACCCCACAGAATCTTAGTGGCGGAGGGCCCTGCAGGGATCTGGGCGCCATTCTGAGAGCTCTCCGTTTTTGATGGAGCTTGCAGCTGCAAACGCGACCACCTTCCTTCAGACCACTCTCAACAGCGTGACAGCAGCAAGCAACCAACAACTTTGCTGTTTCGTGCCCACATCCATACTTTCAGTTGATCATGAAGCAGCCGTTCCAATGCCACTGATTCACGCACGACAAGTCGGCCGCGTTTGGCCTACGAGGTCTGTTGCGGCCGTTGTAAGAACTGCAGAAGCTTTCCCAGTCTTGGCCTCACAACTTCATCAGTCCTTTGCCAGCCCGTGCCTGGCCAAATTCATCCAGAGGCGCAGTTATGTTGACCTTCCCGCTCTAGATAAGAAATGGCGCCAGAAGTGGGGAGCCTTGCAGGCTTCTTCTGCCACCAAAGAGGACTCCAACAAGCCGAGCAAATACGTCCTTCCCATGTTTCCCTACCCGTCAGGTGTTTTGCATCTTGGCCATTTCCGAGTCTACACGATTGCCGACGTCCTCGCCCGATACCACAAGCTGCGAGGATACAATGTGATACTGCCTATGGGCTGGGATGGTTTTGGACTGCCTGCTGAGAATGCTGCCATTGAACGTGGAATTGACCCAGCAGTCTGGACGAAGGCCAACATAGCTAAGATGAAGGAGCAACTGGAAGTCATGAATGGCACTTGGGATTGGGAGAGGGTACGTTTCCCAAGCCCACCAGCGACTCTGTTATTAATGTTCTGTTCCAGGAAATCGCGACTTGTGATCCCGAATTCTACAAACATACCCAGAAGCTCTTCCTAATGATGCTCGAACGAGGCCTTGCATACCAAGACGAAGCCGAAGTCAACTACGACCCTGTCGATATGACTGTTCTTGCGAACGAACAAGTTGATGCGAACGGCTGCTCCTGGAGATCAGGCGCCAAGGTGGAGAAGCGCAAACTGAAGCAGTGGTTCTTCCGCATCTCTGAGTTCAGGGAATCGTTGTTGAACGATCTGGACACTCTTGCTGAGAACGAGGCATGGCCTGAGAGAGTGCTTGCTCAGCAGAAGAATTGGCTGGGAAAGTCCACGGGAGCAGTGATCAAGTTTCCGGTCTTGGCAATGGGCCATGACATTCACGCCGGCATTGAGATTTTTACGACCCGACCGGACACTCTGTTCGGCGTTCAGTATGTTGCGCTAGCTTCTACGCATCCGATTGTGACCTCTTTGGCCAAGGGAGACCCCGAGTTACAGGCCTTCTTGGATACTCTTCCAGGACTGCCTCGCGACTCCAAGATCGGCTACTTGCTTCCACATGTGAGGGCTATCAACCCTCTGGCATATCATGAAAATACACCTGATGCCACGAAGGAATCCATCCCCGTGTACGTTGCACCGTATGTCCTGGGAGACTATGGCGAAGGTGCTGTCATGGGAGTTCCGGGTCATGATCTCCGGGATAATGCATTCTGGAAAGAGCATCACTACGACGAGCCTGTGAGGTTCGTATTGGCAGCGTCCGAAGATGAATCGACGTCTGCGCTGGCGAATGAGCCATTCATTGAGCATGGTGTCATGACAGTCCATAGCGGTCCGTTCAAGGGCAAATCTTCCGAGGAGGCGGGGCGGATGCTAGTTGGCATGCTTGAAGCAGCAGACCTGGCCAAACCAGTCGAGAAATGGAGGTTGAGAGATTGGCTGATCAGCCGCCAGCGATACTGGGGAACGCCGATACCTGTCATCCATTGCGGCTCTTGTGGCCCAGTGCCTGTTCCGGACGACCAGCTTCCCGTCCAGCTACCTGATGTTGACGAGCATTGGACGAAGGGGCAGCCTGGAAATCCTCTTGAAAGAGCCGAAGATTGGGTCAACACTAGCTGTCCCAAGTGTGGCGGTCACGCTAAACGGGACACCGACACGATGGATACCTTTGTGGATTCGAGTTGGTACTACGCGCGCTTCCTCGATCCTCACAACAAGGAGAAGCCCTTCTCGGTCGAAGCAGCGAAGAATCTGCCTGTAGACTTGTACATCGGTGGCATAGAGCATGCCATCTTGCATTTACTCTACGCCAGGTTCTTTTACAAGTTCCTCGCGTCAACCTCACTGTTTCCGGCCTCGAAAGAGGGCGCGGTACACGAACCTTTCAGCCGGTTGATCACTCAAGGGATGGTGCATGGCAAGACCTTCACCGACCCAAAGACTGGCAAATTTCTGAAACCAGACCAAGTCGATTTGAAGGACTCCTCGAATCCTAAGGTCGTCGCTACGGGAGACATCGCCAATGTCTCCTTCGAGAAAATGTCGAAGTCCAAGTATAACGGAGTTGATCCTACCGAATTCGTCGCCAAGCACGGTGCCGATTCTGCGCGAGCGCATATGCTCTTCCAAGCCCCAGTCAGCGAGATACTCAACTGGGATGACCACAAGATTAGTGGCATCACAAGATGGCTTCACAGACTGCACGATCATGCAGAAAAGATCCAGAAACACGCCGCCGAAGAGACCTCCGTCAAGAAATATCTAGAAGAACACTCGAATAATATGTCTTCTCGAAACGCGGAGGAATTGGCTGTCTGGGACGCTGATACAGCTATTTGGAGGGCCGTTCAAGGTGCCATCGACTCCATCACCCAGTCTTACGAGGCAGTGTACCCTATGAACACCATCGTTTCGGACCTGATGAGCCTGACCAACATCTTGATGGATAATGCAAGTGCTTCGGCATTCATCCAGAGAGAGGCTATGTCTGCCCTCCTTCGATTGATGTCCCCCATCACTCCGGCCTTTGCTGAAGAATGCTGGAACATCCTCCACCCAACGGCCGGCTCCATTTTTGACTCCTCATTCCCCGTAAAGGACAACACGGAGTTCCTTTTGACGCCTAGGAAGCAACCTGTGGCGATACAAATCAATGGCAAGCTGCGCGGTGTGGTCGAGGTTCCCACTCCTCCGTCTGGCCTAGACAAGGATGCGTTGAGGGATTGGATGGTAAAGGAAGTCCTCAAGTCGGAAGAAGGCAGAACCAAGTTTTCTGGTGGCCAGTATGACATCAGGTCTCCAATGAGAGTCATCGTCGCTCGCGGTGGTAAGACGATGAACTTTTTAGTCTAGTGCTACAATGTATAATACCCGGCGCTTATACCACATAGATAGACAAAGAAAAACATTACTCCCTAATTCCTCTTTTTTCAGGCTGAAGTTCTAGCAATTTTCCTTCGCGGTCGTGCTAAAACGAGCAAGGATAAATATCCCTGGCGTTGGCGCTACTGCTTCTGCGGATTCAGCCTACATGCTTCCGTATCACGGAAAGCGACAACAACGGCCACCGACGTACAGAAACTGCGACCAAGATGTTTCGAGTAAAACAACTTCGACGTAGATTTCTTCCTCTCCAAGGGGATGGAGTATTCTTCTAGCCTTCACCTAAACCCTAGGTTCTATGTCTATCGTAATTTTGCTCTGCCCTTGCACCGCTCCGTCATGACCATCTAACATCTTTGTCCTCTTCATGCGTCGTAAACCTCATAACTCAACTCCCATTCAACTCCTCATTCCTCACAAAATTTTCGAAACGACAAGTTCACCCTCCCCACCTTCAACTTCTAAGAAAGAACCCGCCTCAAGCTTCTTCTTCCACTTCGCACTCTCATAGCGACCCAGAATCATTGTCATACGCAGCAAAGACCCTTCGCTCGAAGCATGCTCAGCCCCTCCCTCAGAAATAGGCGTAAACGTCCACCGACCAAACGCCCAGTTGAGAATGTACCTACCCTGCGGGTGGGGCGGCGTAGGAGCAGCAGCATCCTCGTCAGAGCCCCTGACCGTCGACGACGCCGTCAAGACCGCCTTGATGCGGTACACCTCCTCCTTCGGCGCGGCGCGCAGCAGACCCTGGAGCTTCTCCGCGTTGACCGCCGCACCCTTGGGCCCCTTCAACTCCACCGACAGCACCTCGACCTCGGTCTGGTGGTCGTGCGCATGCTCCTCCCCCTTGTGTTCGTGGTTGTTGTCTGCAGCGTCCTCCGTCAATCCCTGCGCGAGACCACCGTCCACGCCAAAGACGAGGTCGGCGCCGACCCAGCCCTTCCGACTCTTGACCCACGGAATCTCAATCTCCAAATCGCCGAGGCGATCTAGCACCTCGTCAAACCGGTCCTCGGAGCAGAGCTCCCACTTGTTGAAGACGATTAAGTCGGTGTACCTCGCCTGGATGCGCGCCGTGTAGCTCGTGTCCTCGTAGCCCTTCCAGTTCTCGGTATCGATCACGCTGATGACGCCGTCGAGGACGTAGTTGCCCGTCTCGCGCGCCAGGCGGTTGACCTCGAGCGCCAGCGTCGCGGGGAACGCTGACCCGGAGGTCTCGACGACGATACGGTCGGGTTGGACGGTCGCGTGCAGCTCTTCGAGGGCCGTACTGAGCTGTCCGACGAGGTTGCAGCAGATGCAGCCGTTCAGCAGCTCCTGGACTCCGGAGATGGCGTTGGACGAGGCGAGCTGGGAGTCGACAGCCAAGTCGCCGAATTCGTTCTTGATCAGGGCGAGCTTGTAATCCGGGTTCTTCGCCTTGAGTTGTGGCAGTAGGTTGAGGATCAGCGTCGTCTTACCGGAACCGAGAAAACCGGTGATGATGGTGATAGGAATCGGCGCCATGGTCCCGAAAGTCACCCCAAGTACGGAGAACGCGATTCCAAATGCTACAGTAGAAAAAAGCAAGTGTGGCAAAGCAACTGGGGAAAACAATGCTGTGGTGTGCTATGGTAATGTGTTGAGACGATCACATCAGATCACTCTCTAAAATTTGGTCAAGGAAAATGCAGCCGACAAGCGGCTGTTGGCGGGCGTTTCCATGGAGGGGCATTGTCCGATAACCACCCGATAAGAGCCGATAAGGCAAGGCACTTTTCTGCGCTGGACATATAAGGTTATCTTAGCAGGCAAGGCAAGGGGGATCGCAGTGCCGAGCTAGGCGGTTTGACGTCATTGGCCCCAGTGTGCGGAGTGCATCGCACCACACACGTTTTTCTGCATCACACGGCACGCAACCAAGCAAAGAAAGCTTGAGGGAGCAGAGAAGCACCTGGAAAGCACCGCCAGCAAGAAACGTACGGCGCATAAGGCCTGGCCAGACTGCCTACCTAAGGTAGATCGGCCCCGTTGAGAGTACCTGTACCAAGACCGCCCAGACCTATGATCACATAGCCTGGGGTTGGACGCGCGTTTGCGCCTGCATCCAGGCCGTTCATCCAGACGTTGCATCACCTTATTAGATTCCTGTTAGTAGGCACTCGCACGCCCGCCCCTCCAGCCCTGTCAGGCGCCTTAATTGAACCTTATCGGCTTCCCCAGACCTGTCACTACCGTCCGTTGCCTCCCACTACTCCAACCTCGACCTCTCCAACCTCAGCCTCATCGATACCACTTACCAGAACCACGTGAGAAATCTCCCCTCCAGAAGCTTTACCCAACGACTTTCTATCGACGACGTCCAGCATTTTCACCGCTACCCGACCACCATGTCCGCCGACCCCAATTCCAAATTTGCGCCCGCCCCGAAGACGCAAGTGCAAGGGAGGGACATGAGTTTCAAGGAGCAGCTGGACCAAGCCGCCCACGATGCGCGGGAACCCGAAGACGAGCCGAAACAGAACCCGATTGTTGAAAAAGGTGGGTGACAAAAAAAGCCCACTCATCACCATCATCATCTAAGCTCCGCGCCCTTTCCGATACCACTCTTGAGGCTCTATCCTTATAACAAACATCACCTCCAACCCAAGGCCCCCTTCCATCTGCTCCGTCTTCTTTTCGCGGTTACGGTATAACTCATCCAGACACCCCCAAAAAAGTCACACAGTACATTCCAGCCGCTGCCAAGATCCTCGGCAACCCCCAAGAAGAAAAGGGGGGAAAGGTCTCCCGCCCCGACATCCCTGGCCCGCCAGAACGACCAAAGGACGACGCCCAGGTCGAAGAATTCATCCGCCAACAGCACCGTAGCAAGGGCAAAGACGGCATGCTGGAATGAGAGGGACGCGTGCTGCCGAACACAACAACGAACTACGTACGCGGTTACGAGGATGAAGAACATCCATCTTTCAGGAATGATACTATCTCGTTTGGCGTTGTTATTGTCGCCGGCAATGTTGCTGTTGTCGACTCGTCCCTGTTTCATTAATAGTGCTCACCACACACAGTTGAGAGCGAGCGTTGACGACGATGCCCCTCACCCTCAACGTCATCCCTATCATCAACATGTCTAAAAGTTTGGCGACAAGGGACCAAAGAGCGAGAGGAGCATACCCACAGCTCATGATAAACGAATTGTAGCCCCCTTTTTTTCCTTGGTTCTTGGTTTGAGGGGAGGGGTGCTTGAGAGAAAGAACCCTCATCATCACCCAAGTTGGTTAACAGCAAGGAGGGGTCAAGCACATCCTAAGGACACCTGTATACGTACTCAATTTAAACGTTCAATTGATGGAAAACATGCGACACCTGAGGGGCCCTTTTCCCACCCATTTCAACTCCGCTTTGATCCGGCAGTGTGTATCACTGCCAAAAATGCCGCCAAATTAGCAAACATCATCGTTTCAACCTCTCCCTCGAACAACAAAGATGTAAGTTAAAGAAGGAACTCGTCAAAAAGAAGGACGTTCTCTCCAAACAGGCCGGGAGGGAGGGGAGCTTGTCCAACCGTGCTATGCGTGACGCCCCCTGACATCCCCTCCCCAATTTCATGTGGGTTGTCTTTTGGGTCGTGAAGGAATTAGATTAGTCGTGTAGGGTTAAACTTGAGCAAACACGGTGAGACCAGCAGCCAACGCGGCAACGCTACAGATGAGGCCGAGGCTCTTCTTGAGAGACGGTGCTGCGGCAACGGCGACGGTCGCGGGCTTGGTGCCTTGGGGCGTGGCAGCGCCACCGTTGTTGCCGCCAGCGGGTGCGCCGTTGTTGCCGGTACCGGGTGCTCCACCAGGAGTAATACCGCCGGGGGTAGTACCGCCGGGAGTTTGACCACCAGGAGCTTGACCACCGGGAGCTTGGCCACCGGGAGCTTGGCCACCAGGAGCTTGGCCACCGGGAGCTTGGCCACCAGGAGCTTGACCACCGGGAGCTTGACCACCGGGAGTTTGGCCACCGGGAGCTTGACCACCGGGAGCTTGGCCACCGGGAGCTTGGCCACCAGGAGCTTGACCACCGGGAGCTTGGCCACCAGGAGCTTGACCACCGGGAGCTTGGCCACCGGGAGTTTGGCCACCGGGAGCTTGACCACCGGGAGTTTGACCACCAGGAGCTT
>JAXISO010000342.1:0-37256 GCA_036785465.1 Colletotrichum agaves | reverse complement strand
TTATAATTAGTATATTTAGTTTCTAATATTTTATTTAGTTATTTAGTTACTTTATGGGTAATCTTATTATTAGAATAGTATATTATAGTAAGAGTTTACTAAATTAGGGGTAATATTCTAGTAATATTATACTTTAATTTTCCCTATAGTTCCTTAGAATACTATTCTATATATTTCTTAGTATTAGAGTATACTCTATACTTATTATTAAAATAAGTAATTTAATTAGTTTATTTATATATTATTACTTAAATAGTTATATTAATATATTATCCCTTAGGTACTAGTTATTATTTCTTAAGTTATTTATATTCTTTTAAAATATATTCTTCTTTTTTATAGTTATAGTATTTAATAGGTTTCTTTTAGTAGTTATTCTTAGTTATTTAGGATATTATACTAAGATTTATAGGTCTATTATATTATTTATAAGTAGTGGATTAATTAAATATTTATAGTGGGTACTTATTAAAGGGTTATTCTATAATATAGTTTCTTCCTAGGTAGTAGTCTTTTTTAGGCTACTATTATTATTTAGAGTTAACTAGTTATTATTATTCTCCTTTTTTTTATATTATTTAAATAAATAATTATTAATCTTAATTATAAATTTTATATATTAAAGAAAATTATTAAGTTAATTAATTTTAATAATTTTATTCTTAATATTATTCTTAAGTTCTTAATAAAATATAAAAATTTTAGTTTCTTTAGTAAAATTAAGTTAAATACTAAGTTATTTAAATAAGGTAGTGTATTCCTTAATTAACTTAGTTTATTAAAGTTATATAAGGTTTTATTTAGTTTATTATTTTTTATTAGGGTCCTAGAATAGGGAATATAAAGTTTCCTTGAATCCCTTAAAGTTATTATAAATATTATATATTTTAGTTAAATATTTATTTAGGGTTTTATATTTAAGAAATTCTTCTTAAATTAATTTAAATTATTTAAGAGTTTAATTTCTAAAATAAGTAGTTATATATATAATTTTCTTAGTTTTATTAGTAAAGTCTCTATAGTGAAAATTCTAATAATTCTTAACTTAGATTAGGAATTCTTTGAGTTATTCTAGAGTACTATTATAGGTAATAGGGATACTAAGTTTAAGTTTTTATTATTTACTTAAGGGGGTTAAGATAATATTAACTATAGTGTGGAGAGTCCTAATTTTATTCTAAAGTTCTTTAATATTAGTATAATTATTTTATCCTTAAAGTTAGAGGACTTTATTTTTAAGGTTTAAGATATATTGAGGGCTATTATTAAATTATTATATTATTTTTTTGAGGTTATAAAGTTTAGTAGTTATTTTATTATATATAATTTAGACCTTAGTAATATTAGTATTTTCTTTTTTAACTTTAGCCTAGAGTTAGTTATAAGTTTCTTTCTTAAGGTTTACTTTATTATTTAAGTTAATAGTTATTAGGGCTCTCTTAAGTTCTTTAGTTAGGTTTATAGGCTACTTAAATAAAGAAGAGGTTCCTAAAGTAAGTAATTTAATAGAGGTATAGGATAATATTATATTTATTTTTATTTAGTAGGTATTAATAGTTAATTTACTAAATAAGAGTAATTAAAGTATTATAATTAGTTTATTTAATAGTAGGATTCTATTAATAAAAGCTAAGGGTTAATACTAATTAAATAGTATTAGGGCTTACTAGGTAAAACTTTTAAAGGGTAAGTAATTCTAGTAATTAATTATAATTATTTTAAGGTTTTTATAGTATAAAAAGAGGCTAAAAGTATTCTAAGGGATAATTATAAAATTAATTATTAAAGAGCTATAGAAGTATAATTTTAGGGTAAACTTAAGTTTATATTATATATAAGTTCTAAGTTTATTTATTTATTATTAATTCTAAGTAATTAATTATATATTAGAAGTAATTATAATTAGTTAGTAAAATTAATTAATTACTAAGTACTTTCTTTTATACCCTACTAATTACTTCCTTTAGTTCTTATTAGCTGGTGTTATTTTATTATTATGTAATATATACTATAGTTCTTTTATACTAGGTGAGTCCTGAGTGTTCCTGTGGTCCTGTATATAAAGTGTTGTCCTAGCTGCCTAGTGTCCTTGTGGGGGCTTCCTCACTGGTTGTGCCTTATGGGTTGTAATAATTAGGCCCTAAATATTATTACTAAGAAAAATTAATACTTATTACTCTTAATTTTAGAAACTCTTTAGAGAGTAATTATTACTTATTAATATATAAAATTAAATATTATTATAGCCTTTTATGAACTTAGAATTAATAAAGTTAATTAAGAGAAAATAATCTTCTATATAAAGTATAAATTATTTAAATAAGTAATTTACCCCTTTAACTTTACTAGGGTACTTACTACCTTCTAATAATATATTAATACTTACTTTTACTAATTCCTAAATAACTTTATTATAATTTATATAAATAATATTCTAATTTACTTTAGTAAGTCTTAAAGTAATTATAAGAATAAGATTTACTAAGTATTTAATTACCTTTTAATTACTAAATTATAATTAGACTCTAAGAAGTATAAAGTTTCTATTATTAAAGTTAAGTATATAAGTTTTATAGTAATTATAGAAAAGGGTATTTCCTATAACTCTAAGAAATTAATTATAATTACTAACTAACTCCCCCTAGTAACTCTTAAAGGGGTCTAAAGTTTCCTTAAATTTACTAATTATTATAAAGTCTTTATATTATAATATAATATAATTATAGAATTCTTAATAATGTTAATAAAGAAGAATATTCTCTTTCAGTAGGTATTAAAATAATAATAAGTATTCTAGGAATTAAAATAACTCTTTATAATAAAACTAATACTCTATTAATTTAATTTAAATACTTTAATAATAATAAAAATAAATTACTCTAGCTTTATATTAGGAGATATATTAACTTAGGAAAATAAGTAAAGTACTAAGTACCTAGTAATCTTTTATTTATAATACTTCTTCCCTATTAAGTATAATTACTTTATTTATAATAAGAAATTTTTAATAGTATTATTCTACTTAAGAATATAGAAAATAAAATTAGGGAATATTAGGAGATTTAAAGTACTTATAAATTATAAAAGTTTTAAGTACTTTATAAAGAAGTAATACCTTATAAAAAGGTAAAACTAATAAACTAAGGAGTTAACTAAGTATAACTTCTACCTTAAATAATAACCTAGTACCTAAGTAATAGTTCCTAATACCTTCTTATATTAGGAGTAAAATACCCTTAAGAGCTAGAATAATAACTAATAATAGGGGTAGGTAATTGAAATTATTCCTAATAGTATTTAATTTAATAGGCCCTAGGTAAATTATATAGGAATTAATAATACCTAGGTTTTTAAATAATAAACCTAACCTTTAGAAACTCTAGAATTATATTATAAAGGAGAATACTTAGTATTAATAAGTTTATATAACTATTTACTAGGGGGACTATAGTTTCCTATTAAACCTTTACTTTAAAGTATAAATTATAAAGTATAAAATAAATACTCTAAGTAGGCTAGTATTTTAGGGGAGACTATAAATCCCTAGTAATAATAATATAAACTACCCCCTAAATAAGTTTAAAATAAAGTTAATATAGGAATCCTATAACTCTAGTATTATAAATTACCTAGGGAAATATAATACCCTAGAAATAATAAGTAGGAGGTTCTATTAATTAAAATAGTCCTAAATTATATAGTAATTTATAAGAAACTATAATATATATAGAGATATTTATATTTAAAAATAAACTAAGAGAGGTTTCCTAAAGCTCCTCCTAGTACTTAACTAATTATACTTAAACCTCTTTATAAACTTTATTATTAACTTTTCTCTAATAAAGGGGAGAAAGAACTATTACCTATAAATTATTATAAATTACCTAGGTAAGTCCCTAACTCTAGAGAAAATAAATACTATAAAAACTAAAACTTATATTTAGTAATTCCTTACTTACTACTATTATTTCTATAGAATTCTATAATTTATTATTAATAATAGAGGGTTAAATTAAGTAAATTACTTTTAAAAGGAATTCTATAGACTAATAAATATAACTTATTTACTAAGTACTAAGTACTACTTATAAATATATAATAATATAAAGTAGTATAATTAGGAAATTTAAATTATATTAAAAGCCTTTATTTACTAATTCTAAAATAATTAGGGGAACTTATTACTTATTATTTAATTAGTACTTTATAATTAATAATATAACTTTATTAAAATAATACTCCTTTTTATAAAATATAAATATTATAATAACTTAATTCTAATAATAAAGAAGATTATTAGAGTACTCTTTAATAAAAAGGTAATAGCCTAGTAATTAATTAATTAAATTAAATTAATTATAGAGTTTATTTATATAGAAATAATATTTATATAATAAAGAGCTAAGAATTAGGCTAATAAAAGTAATTATTAATAAAAAAGTACTAGGTAAATAATAATGTATAATTAAATATAGTTAATTATAAGTCCCTATAATTAAATAAGAAGCTCTCTTAGTTATATTATAAGTATAAAGTAATATAGATAATATTTCCCCTTATAATAGAACTTAATATACTAAGCTCTATATACCTAAAGTTCTATATAAATCTCCTCTAGAAAGCTACTAATAACCCCCTACTTAAATAAATTATAATAAATATATAATTACCTCTTATTATAAATAATAATAAAGAAGCTAAATAAAAAGTTAAGAATATTCTAATAGTAAGGTCCTACTAGGTAAGTAGAGAGTAATAAAGGGAGGCCCTTATAAAGTGGGTTAAATATATAAACCTAATATAGGAACTAGTAATTATAATAATAGAGATAATAGCTCTAAAGTAGTTTAAGGAGAAGTATAGGGATATTATATTAAATAATAGTAACCTAGTTATTATCCCCCCTAGAATAGGAGGGGGGAGAGGGGGGTAATATTATAAGTTATACCTAGATAATATTAGCCTAGGCTTTACCTATACTTACTTACCTAGTCCCCACCTAGTACTTCTCTAGTGGGCCCCTACTAGGCCCCTTATATATAGACCTTTTATCTATTATGGGAAACTCCCCTTTTTTCTCCTTAGTTCTAAATAAATAGTATTTTATATACTCTTTAGGCTAAATAAGTCTAAGCCTAGCCCTTTATAGTTAGTATTTAAATCTAAGCTATATAAGCTAAGTTTATTATTATTACTTAGTAAAATACTATATAAAAAGCTAATAACGTCTTAATTAGTCTTTTTAATAAAGTATATAACTTTAGTTAATTAATTAACCTTAACTTATTTTATATTAACTTTAGCCTGTTTTATATATTATTTTATATATTATTTTATTCCTAAAATATTTTATATTTTTTAAAAGAGTAAGAACTAATTAAATACTATAAAGACCTTTTATTATATTTCTTATAATAAAGCCTTAAACTACTTATAATTAATAAATAAAATAAACTAAATTACTATATACTATATTTTTAATAATAAATCCCTAGATAATATATAGTTAACTTACTATTTATATTAATAATATAAATAAAAAAATATATATAATACTTATTCTAAGGTAGCTTAAAATAAATAGTATAGCTAACTAGGGTAAGGCTACGGACCTACTTAGGAACTAGTAAATCTTTAATATAGTTAGTAATAATATAATAAATAGGGATAAGTATAATTATTATTTCTTAAGTGATTTACTAGGCCTATAATAAATTTATATAAACGAGTAGTATCTATTCCTTATAGGGTAATTCTAGCCCGACTATATAATTAACTAAGTAATAACTATATGCAGTGAGTTTTACCTAAACGAGGGTATCCTAGATTTTATTACAACAGTACATTAAAATACGGGGGAGCAGCTAATCAGGCCACTTCGGGCCCCCTTTTCCAACTAACTAACATAATTAATAATAAATACTTCCAATTATTAGAGATTCTATATATGAAATCAGTACCAGCAATCTTCTAAGTTATAGAGAGCTACATCGCACTCGAGGCAGCCCATCCTTATATACTTCCGCCACTGCGGTTAAGTACGGATATTATCACTAATCTCGCCCAGCGCAGTCCTCACTTTTACTTGCAATATCATACTACAACCCACGCAAGCAGAATTGGCATTTCTGTGCCCTCGTACGTGTAATTACCAAGGTACTACCTCGTTCCTTTTATCTGTTACCCTCCTTGGACGTCCTCGTCGACGACCTTCTGCCAATGGTCCAAACCTCTGAATTAGGTGGGCAGAAAGCAGTCTACGCCATTCATACTGGTTCTGAACCCGGGGCCACTCAGGATCTCCCCATTATTGAAGACGATAGGTATTAATGATAATGACTTCGAGGAGAAAGTTCCAGGCAATTGCCTGCCAACTGCCCCGCCTCACGGGCCGGCTGAAGTCGTAATAGGACCGCATTCGGTCCCCGGTATCTACGCCGTTCATACGGTGATTGTACTCATCGATTGCGAGTGGAATCCAGAGATCCTTCCGCACTTCGGATCCGAAGACCTCCCGTGCTGCCCTCTTCGCAGCGGTATCTCCAGCCGGCCGTTTGCGCTTCCGTACAACGTCGGATGTCTCTCGGAAGACCGTCGTAAGGAAGAGAACGAGGGCATTATCCTTCCAAGTGAACTGGTTGACCTGGAAGTTATTCCAATGAATGGTTTAGTATGGAATAGCCACTGGCAGTGATTTAGGTTAACATACTTTCCCGTTAGCCGTGGAAATCGCGTGTAGTTGACCCCATGGAAGTCCCTTGCCGTCAATCTCTTTCTCAGCAACCAATGTCTTATCGATTCCACTATCCTTCCGGCACGTGCCGGTGGCACCGATCCGCTGGTCACGGAGGACCCGGAAGAGCTTTACTGAAGCAAATAGATTATCAAGAAACACGTGATAAGTGGCCAATGGAAGCAAGGAAAGCAGTGATGTGACCACCCGCTGGGTCGGTGTTAAGGCCGTTCGCCGAGCCTCCTCGTCGCCGGCTGCGGGCCGGGCTTGTGCCACGAGGCCGTAGGGCCCGTCGCCGTGGACGTGCCAGAGCCAGCGGAGGGAGAACCCGGCTTGCGCCAGAACCCAGACCTTGAAGCCGGTTGGGATCGGCTTCGTTGGGGTCGCCGTGGTCTCCACTGCCCGGCCCGTGAAGCGGACCATGGCCTCGTCGACGGTGAGGTTGGAGCCGGCCCGGTAGAAGCGGTCGCCGGTCTCTTGGATGTGAGCTGACCATTCGTTGACTTGCTGGTACACCTTCGGCATCTGCTTCTCCCGGGGCTGCCCGCGGCGCTGGCCTGCCGTCGACGGCACGGAAGCAGGGATCTTAGCCGGGTCTAAGATCCGGATGTGGCGGAGGAGGAGCTGGAAGCGGTCCCTCGAGATAAATCGAGTAAACAAATGGATAGGATCCTCTGTCTGTTGTGAAGTAGACCAGTATTTAAATATTTTGGTTTCAGGGTATAAGCCCATATAAATCAAAATGCCCAAAAACAAATAGACTTCGTCTACAGTCACTGACTTCCACTTGAGACTGCGAGAGTGTTTCTTAACCGGGCCCAGCCTCGCCGAGCGCGGCGCCGCATTGGTCCACTTAACCCACCGGCCGACGACTCTGGCCGGCACAAACTCGAGGAGGAGGTCTGTTGAGCAACAGTATAGCCAGCGATCATAGTGTGAAGTATGAAACTAATTAATTGATGTGTAACTAACTAATGTGCCGAAAAATAGCACATACACTAAGAAAAAGGAGGTTATATAGAGCCAATATAAATATCCCATATTTAGGCATAAATACATACCTCTGAACATCTAACTTATATATCTCACTTATAGTAATATGGGCCTAACATACCCCCTTAGACCTTGAGATAAGGCTATTATGAGGTCTATACTATAATAATTACACCTACATCCATTATTCCTACTACAAACCCATTCTAAGGCCAATTACCACACCTATAATATATATATCTTATTATTATTTAGGTCCATTATAGAAATCCCCCCTTAAATTAGACTTAGGGTATTTAGTTAAGTAGTATAGCCCACCACTTAATTAGGTGCACTTAATTAAAAGAGTTAGTGACTTAACCCGAGGTCTTAGGTTTAATTTAGGGTTATGGATTTCTACTGGCTACTGTCTCTTAATGCTATTAAAATGTGGATTCTAGCTACTTTAACTATAAAATTGAGGATTATATATCTATGGGTTATTAGTAGAGTTTTCTACCTATTAAAACTTCAGTCCCCTAACTTCTAAAACCTCTTATTAAAGTAATACTTATTTAGGCTAAGTATAAATCCTAAAAGGGGTCCTAGTTTCTCTTTTATTATTTTAATATATATTATATAATAATTTATATTATTAAAATATAAAACTTTATAATAGAGAGCTTTATTATAAAGTAAAAATATTAGACTTATGAACTTAAATTATATAAAGGAGAGCTAAGTAAATATAAGGAAATCTCGTGACTAGAAGGGATTTTATGGTCAGGTTTTATCTCATTTTATAGCCTAGAATTAGGTAATTCAAATAGTATATTTTCTAACTATGAAAGGTATTTCTTAGGTACTATTTTTATTAATTATAGCCCTAATATTTACTATACCTAACTGGGCTATAAATTAACTCTAGTTTTAGACTAGAAGGGCCTTTATAAACCTATTAATTACTATTTTATTTATTTTAACTTATTTAAACTTAATCTTACCTTCTTTAATCTCTTATTATATTTATAAGTTATTAATATTAATATAGTGTAACTTACTAGTTACTTGAGGTTATTTAGTAGTTAATAATTAGAGAGTTTAAGTATTATTATAATATATATAGAAGTCTTTATTAAGCTTAAGTTAAAGCTTATTTATAAGTTAAATAATAGTAAGATACTCTTTTATAGTACTAAAGAGAGCTACTAATTCTACCTTAGTACTAGAGGTAATAATTTAGTACTATTTTAATAATTTCTATAAGATTAATCCTCTAAATAATATTATTATATAGCCCTAAGTACTCTTATAAATAATACTATTATTAGTAAAAGAGGTATTTAAAGTATAAAAGAGAAGTCCCTTATTTTTAGTATTAAATTTAATTACTAAGTACCTTATTTACTATAAATATATAAAGTATTAATTAACTATTTTATAATACTTAGTAAATAGGTTTATAGAGAACTCTATTAATTTTAATAATATTCTTATAATATCTAATTAAGTAATTATAGTTATATAGTTAATGGATCTAGATTTATATTAATATAGGTAAATCTTATTATTAGAGGCTTGCCTGGGGTTAGGGACTAACTTATTAGATACTATAGGGGTTATTGTTGTTTATGATAAGGTTATATTACTAATATTAAACTTATTATAGATTTTCTTAATATACTTATTAAGATAGAGCTATAACTTATATTATTAATAATCTTGGATAATTTAAATACCTAGGAATATACTTAATTTGCCTATTTCTATTATTTTATAGGTTAACTTAAGTCTATTAATAATAACTTTTACCTTAGTATAATCTCCCTTTTAGAAGAGGACTATAATATTATCTATAAATATAAAAACTAGTATACTACTTATAATAAAGATATAGTTATTTTTATTTAATAACTTAGTATTTAGGAGTTATAGAGTTATTTTAAGACTTTATTATTATAGGAGAGGTAATTATTAGAAGCTATATAGAGCTTTTTAAAGTATAAGGTATTTACCTAGTCTATTAAATCCAGGAGGGTAATAAATATAAATAACCTTATTTAATATTATATTTATAAAGGTATTTATAGTATTAAGTTAAATTAATTCAAGGTTAAACCTTATTATAATTATTATAATACTTCTAAATAAGTATGAGGTAAGTATTAATATATAAGTATTAAGCCTATTTTTTAATTAAAGGTTTCCCCTTATATAAATCCTTACCTTAAACTTCCTTAAGTAATTATACTTATTAAACTTATATATAAATACCTATTTAAGGGGAAGAATTTAATATTCCTTTTTAATATTCTTAAGTCTAATAAGTTTAAATATTCCCTTATTCCAAATAATCTAATATTTAATATTTATTATAGCTAGCTATTTATTCTAGTATTAATATTTCCTTACTACTATATAATTTATAGGGACTGGCTGGAGGTCTTGGTAATGGATCTTGCTTAAGCCTTCTACCAAGGTATCTTTCTAATCCTTATTCTTGATTATATCTATTAGTAGTAGGAAATTAAATTAATTTAGGGAAGCCTCTCTTACTTATTTTTTTACTAATAACCTTATAATAGTACTTAGCTAATAATTAACTTATTTAACTAGAATTCTCTAATTAAATAAGGTATTATTGTGAGAATCTCTAGGCCTTCCTCTCCTTATTATTATTAAATAAGAAATTAGATTATTTATTTACTTTAGTACTTTAATTAACTTAGTAACTTATTATTACTCCTAGGCTATATTTATCTCTTCTACTACCCCCTTAATTAGACTAATTAGTACTATTAATTATTCTCTTGAGAGTATTAGGCTTAGTAATTATATATTAGTATTTAACTTAAATTAACCCTCCTTAAGTAGTTAAAAATTAACTTTATAAAGTTATTTATCTCTATTCTATAGGATAGAGTTTATTAATAACTCTTTTATAATTAAGTCTAAGTTCTTAACCTTAAATTACTTAAATATAAATTAAAGTTCCTATTAGTATAATTAGTTAGTATTCTTAATCCTTAAATTATATATAATGTTCTTATTAAAAGTAATATTATAAGTTTAAAGAACTTTACTTAATAGAGGTACCTAAATTCAATAAATATTAATATTATTATAATTATAGAAATAATTAATATATACCCTTAGTAGAGTCTTATTTATATACTATTTATTCCTCTTATAGGTCTTTATTAATAGGTATACTTAATATTTATATCTCTTAAAATAGCTAACTTATAGGAGCTCTACTTAGTAATAAGAGATATTTAACTATTTATTAAGCCAGTTATTAATAAGACCTTCTAGAGTTTTCT
Source organism: Colletotrichum agaves (assembly GCA_036785465.1). NCBI lineage: Eukaryota > Fungi > Ascomycota > Sordariomycetes > Glomerellales > Glomerellaceae > Colletotrichum > Colletotrichum agaves. Next base: position 26,228 of record JAXISO010000342.1, on the reverse strand, counting down.
ATCCATAGTAGTAATAACCTAGCCTATTTACTAGGTAAATTACTATCCTAATGAGTTCTAGTACTATAAATTTAGGAAATTATAATTAATATTTTAGAGATCTTATAATTATAAATATAATCCTACTATACTTCTTAGTAGGGTTCTAAGTACCTATATAATCTACTAATTTTTTAATAAGTATTCCTTCTATTACTACCTAAATATTAAAGGTATTCCTAAGAGTTATATTCTAATTAAGTTAAATAATAAATACTATAATACTATATTATTATTTAAGATAAGTAATAATCTTTTATATTACCTAGAGGCCCTCCTTCCTTATTCTTAGGGTTTATCCCTAAATAAAGTCTAACTATTAATCTATAAGTAATAAGAAGTACTTCTCTCTATTATAGGTATTACTTATAAAAAAGAAGTTAATAGTAATATAGTTCCCTAGTACTATAGGCTAATAATTAGGAGATCTCTTTAAGACTTATTAAATTACTTTACTAATTACATAGACTTTATATTTATCCTTAGTAATTCCCTTTAATTTAATACCTATAATAGTCTTTATTATTTATTCTAGGCCTCTTATACTTAGGTAGCCTAGTCTTTTATACTATAACTAAGCTTTAATTTTTAAGAATTACTTATTCTTAGAGAATTTAAACTTAGTATATAATTAATTATTACCTCTAATATTAAATTAGACTTACTTAGGTTTATTCTCTTCTTCTTCCTAAGAATAATACTTAATAATATACTATCCCAGCTAATAAGGGGTAAAGTAGAGAACCTCTCCCTTTCTATTTTCAAGGCCTAGAATCTTAGTAGTAAATATAAGGCCTTTATCCTAAAGAACCTTTACTAAGAATAATATTATTAAGTATAATAAATAATACTATATATTTAGAGCTAGTATACCCTTCTTTCCTATACCCCCTTAATTAGGCTTAACTTTTATTTTACTAATTACCTCTATAATAACTATCCCTCCTCCTATAAGAATTTACTTTTACTAAATATAATTAAAATTACTTATATAATTAATATTATTATAAATATAAAATATAATTCTATAGTTAATAATTATATTACTCTAGAGAGTATTACTAGTAATAAAGTTTACTTATTTAAAAGTATAAAAAAAAGAAGAATAGACTAATTTATTATTATTTTAAGTATCCTAGTTATAGAGGGATATATTCATTTTATTATAATAATCTTAGAATTAAAATCTAAATTATAATACCTAATAATTATTATTATTATTATTCCTCTAATTATTAAATAATAATAATTTATTACTTAGTTACTTAATCTCCTTCTCTAACTTCTTCTTAATACTCTAGTTCTCTAGTCTATTTAACTATACTTATTTAACCTTAATATATTTCTTATTTATTATAGAGTTAGAATTATATAAAGACCTTCTCTTATATAAATTTAAATAATAGTATTCTAATACCTAATAATACTTGCGACATACTAAGTACTCTAGCTTATTATACTTCTACTTCTTTTTCTCTAAACTTTTTAAGTTTTTATTCTCTCCCTACTAAGTTATGAAATTTAAGCCCTTAAGCTACTTTAATAATAGAGGCTTGGATAGTATAAGTTAGTTAGGGTAAAATATTTATACCTAATAGTAAAATTAGTAAACTTATTCTATACTTAGTATTTATATAGAAGAAGATTAATTATTTCCCTTCTCTTATCCCTTATTTCTATAATTATTATTTAAAAAGGAGAAGGTAATACTAATATAATAGTCTAGAGTTATCTCTTTAATAGTATTTAGGAAGTCTAAAACTTAAGAAGTAGAACTTATTAAGGATAATATCTTTATTATTATAGCTTCTTCTAGTATTTCCTAATAGGTAATTAACTATTTAAATACCTAGAATTATTTAATTAATTAAAGGTAAGTATTATATTATTAGAGAATATAATATTATTTTAAGAAGTTATTTAGTTAGAGTTATTATTATAGGGCTTTAAGAATTAATTAAGAATTAGGCTAGTTAATTACTTAGTTAAAATAAATTTAATTAATTAATATTATAATATTTTTACTTAGTTTAACTAGGTTATCCCTAATATACTTATAGTCCTCTAATTAACTTTAATACTTAAGTTTAGTAATTTAAGCTTTATTATTAAATAATAAATTATTATTTTATAATAATATAAGAATAGGCTTTTTATTATTAGTAGTTTTATTTAGATTAGTATACTCCTTAACTTTATACTAGTTAATAGTTATTATAATATAGTTAAATTATTTAATTTAATTATTATTATTATATAAGTGTGAGGTATTTATATTTATATTATTTAAATTTATTTTGAGCTTTTCTTATTTAATAATTAATTTAAGGAATTTTTATTAATTTAAGGGATTTATTATTACTTAGTAGGAAATTATTTTCCTCTTTTTCTAAGTCTTTCTTTTATTAATAATTATCTTAAGGGGTACTTAGTTAATCTCTTTGGACTTCCCCTATTTATTATATATTTAATATAATTACTAGTAGTATTATATAATTAAATTGGATACTTAGGATTATAATAACTTTAATTATAAAAAGATTTACTTTATAGTTAATTTATAGTTTTAATTATTATTAGAAAATAACTTTATAATTTAAAATACTCTTACTAGAAATTAACTAGGCTTATAACTATTAAGTAATAGTATGGCCAGTGATTATAGTGTGAAGTATGAAACTGATTGATTGATATGTAACTAACTAATGTGCCGAAAAATGGCGCATACACTAAGAAAAAGGAGGTTATATGGAGCTAATGCAAATATCCCATATTTGGGCGTAAATGCATACTTCTGAACATCCAACTCATGCATCTCGCTTATGGTGATGTGGGCCTGACAAGGTCCAGAGGCTCTAGTAGTAGGCTTCGGACCTCCGCGGGCCGCTGCGGCACCTCGAAGGGCACGAACTGCCCAGGGATACCGGGCTCAACCTCCGGAGGCTCGCGGGGCCGAACAATGGCATTATCACATTGCTCCGGCGTACAGTCGGCAGTGCAGGCGGCGGCGAGGTCCTCGGGCAGCAGGGCAAAGATACACGACTTCGCCGAGCCCGTGGAACGGCCAGATCCGTCAGAATCGTCAGAATCCATTAATTGAGTATTAGTAATAATGGATTTGGTGGATGTACCATAGTAGAAATCATAGGGGCAACTCAAGCGGTGGATGTACCAGATGCGGTGCGGGGTAAAAGGGGGCCCCTTATGTGGAGCCAATGTACTGTCGCGTTGCAGCACTCGATGGGATAAAGCTATTGCGGATACGGGCTCTGGCGAGGAGAGGTGAAGAGTTTTTCGGCTATTAATACTTTGGTAATAGGCTCATGCACGCACTAACAGCAGATGCTAAGAAAAATTAGGCAAGAGGGAAGTTGTTTTGGTATAGAAGCAGTCGATCTGAGGCCTTCGGCAGCGATCGCACTTGGCAGCTTCAGAGTCGCTTAAGCACCGGCTCTTAAGGGATCGGCAGCGGTCGCAAGCACTTCTTTGAGCAAACGACATAGCTAGTAGAGCGTTCGCATAAATACGCCATAAGAATATAAAAACGGCTTACGTATTATATCAAATAGGAGCAGCCGAAGGTTCTATAGCCTACATTGCGCAAGTCTTACACACAATACCCAAAAATAGTCGGGCTACCCGGACTATTCTTAGTCCCGTCAGGTTCATTTACACGTTCTACTACTGTCCAACTCCTTGCGCCGGAGCGTGGGGGACACTTGAGACGATTGAAATTACTCTCGCTCCCCAGGGATAAGTCATCAGGCGCGACGCCAGTATACTATGTCAAGGTTCCCAGAAAAACTTAGTTAAATCTCGACGTGTTCCGACAGCAAGTACTTCTCGTGCCTTTTGCCACCCAGCCATGTTCAGCAAGTACTTGAGTAGGCTCATTTACTCTTTGTCGTTAGAAGGTGCTACCCTTGCATCGGGTAAGTACGCAGAGTGATATATTGAAGTTTCTTGACTAAAGAAATTCCGGACGAGAATCTCCCGAACATGTGTTCATAACCGTGTACAGAGCATAGGCGTTCATGTACTCGATACGCCCTAGGGTAGTCCTAACGATCCTTCTCCTCCTGTATTGAGGATTTTTTCTGCCCAGTTGCGCCGCGCATCGTATGCTTCGTGTTCATGATTCGTGTCTTGCTGTATACTGCCCGAAGTGCTTTGGAGTAAAAGCGGCCGAACCCGGAACTCGGAGTGCAGGAACCGCCGACCGCGTCTTATCTCTAGACTTTACACACAATCTAAGTTTCAGGGCAGAGTCAAAGTAATTCTTTCCCCGAGAGATCCGGTCAAGGTCTGGCCAGACTACGAGGACATTCTGTGCAGCCCCTCTGACAGAACGATTGACCTGGCTGCTTCTGCGAATCCGACTTTCCTTGCGAAACAGTAGACATCAAGACCACAAATGCCTTCACACTAGAATCTCTTTCAACAACTGATGCACACCGAGGTTCCTACACGTGTGCAAGATGAGTCCCGTACAGAAACTCGTCAAGCTACGGCAACAATGGACCGAACGAGCTGGAGCTGAAGCATTGCTCTCGGACAAAGAAGAAGTGGATGAGGATGCATGTCGATATGATCCGACTTTAGAGAGACGTCATCGCTGGCTGGAGGCATGTCGCGCAACACTCTTCTCGAGACGGTCACTGGTAGATGCTGTGCTCTTCGTCATTGTAGCGTGGCTAGTCCTAGCGAAACAGTCTTCGACGAAAGAGTGCCCGAGGGAAGTCGTTGGCGACGTCACGGGTGTCTTTCCTCAATGTAAGCTGTTCACTCTTCATGCTGCTTCTGTCAGAAGCTTCAAAACCATTACTTACTTCTGTTTCCATCCGGCAGTCTCGCAAAGAATCATCACCTTCAAGCACGACCCCGACTTCGTCCCCGAAGATGGACACAAATTCTTCACCAATGAAACCAAGCAGAAGTGGCTAGACCTAGTACCTCGTTCGTCTCTTGGATTACCCGCTGGTCAATAATGCTATGGCTAACAGGTATAACTGCCAAGAGGGTCTAGGTTGGATCAAAGTAGACCATCCTCGACAGTATCAGGATCTCCCCGAGCCAATCAAAGACTTTGGAGGACCTGACCAGCCCGTTTTTACAACATCGGTCACACATCAACTGCATTGTCTTGTACGTTTGAAGCCCTCTCTTGGTGGTTTGGTCTACTAGAGCTAATGTGGCTGAATCTAGTACGGAATCGCTGAAGCCTACTCAGGCTTGAAAGCGGATCCATCCCAGCACGGTGAACGGATGCCGTGGCATGTCAATCACTGCTTTGACTACCTCCGACAGAGTATTATGTGCGCTGGCGATCTGGCTGTCGAAGGTCAAGAAAAGACATTTCCCGATGGTATTGTGGGAAGCGATGGATGGGACGGGAAGCATATCTGTAGAGACTATGGCGAGATCTACGATTACTTGGACGAACACAGGGCAACGGAAGACCACTGGATTTGATAAACTTTGACCTCAATTATAATTTCATGTAGAATTGAATCAAATAATACGTCTGCAATTGTGACTTTTTTTCTCAAGACTAGTGATAAAAATGGCACAGGATGTTCACGAAGGTCCCGACGATAACAGCTGTGATGTGATATGCGGAGGCTTCCGCTACATGTTGATTATAATGAGAACGCGTAGCCAGGACATCCCTCATCGCTTTGTCCCTCTTGGCAAATCGTCTATAATAGACTCGAGAATGATGCGGTAAATAAATCAAACGTCTATGGAAATTCCTTGCCATCATGGACAACGTCGTCGGATCTGGGGCGCCATGGATCCAGCTCACCACTCTTCAACTTGTCATCTTGCTGCTGAAGATACCAGTCCCTTATTGCACCAAAGTCCCGGCACATGTGTCTTGTCTCGAAGTTTGCAATAATACTGGGCTCGCGCTCCTTCTCTTGGATCCAGGCTCTCGAATTAACCCAAACCCAAGGGAGGACGTCAAGAGACGGAGTGCACATGAGCTGGAGTCGGAGTGAGTCCAAGCAATGCCCTAAAGATGATGAGCTCCAGAGAATGGTCCAGATGTATCCGAATTACGTACCAACATGCATTTTGATGACTTGGTCGTCGTCTCGAAACTCCCACACGTTTGGTGTTGACTTATAATAGTCGATGTTAAAGTACAGCGCCTTTCGCAGAAGATTCTGTGCAGATGGCATATTGATCAGGGTGGTTTCATAAAAGCATTGTCAAACTCCTCTTCGTGATAGGAGATATCCATATCTGCAGCAATGGGCGCTTCATTCTAGGTGGTAAGCTAAATGAGCCGAGCGTTTCGGGGGAAAGGTTTTACTTAAGTCGCATCGACGTATGATAGAAACATATTTTATCGATGTTGTGCGGCCAAAAAAAGCCAAAAAGAAAAGAAATTACAGGAAAACAGTAGATCAGCAAGTATCTCAAAGTGTGAACTTGATCTACGGAGTCTAATAAAGCCGGTTTGTTCTGGTGAGAACAAAGCCCTGATTGCCCACTGTCTGATGGCTCTGCAGAGGCTCATACATGGAAAGATGTAACAGTCGAGTGACCAGCGATAACACCCTCTGGGCCATTGTCGCTAATTTTGTTATTATAGTTGTTGTTCTCGTCGTCTCTGTTACGAGAAGTGCATCTGCTTGTTTACCAGTGGGCATTCCCGCGACCCTCTAAATCCGAGCATATGATAAAAGCTGCAACATGTCGGAGCCATGGGATACTAACGCGGTCTGGCAAGCTTGCGCATGTCCGGGGTTCTGAGGAGTTTCACTCGGTCTATTTGATAGGGTTTGAGCTAAAGTGACGACAGTCCTGGTAGCTTCGCACTTCAAAATTAGAACCCGGTCCCTCTGAGACGAGTTCACGGCAATTTCGATCATTACCTTCTGGCTAATTTCGGACCGGAAGGTCATTTATGAACTCTCATTGATGAAATTGATTCTGTCCTCAAGCATGCGTAAAAGCTCTTGAGCACAGCATACGCCTCTAAGGTTTCACTTGTAAACAGGAAACTAGTCACATCACTCAAACGGAAGAAAATGACCTGATCGAGTTAGACTTCCTCAACGAGGCCCCCCCGCTCCGTGCTCGTGAGTATGTGGTTTCAACGGGCACGTCATCGGTTCATCCGACTCGATCTTGTTCCTGGGACAGTCTCCTGTTGTATTCCTCGATGACGCCCAGGTCCAAACATCGTCCCAGTTCTTGCACTTATACTGTTGGGGAAGCGTCAACATGTAAAGTGACTCTTCTTCGTTCCACATATATCTCAGAGGCGTCATGTCCGCATTACAGACGATAGACTCCCTCAGTGCTTCGACGCAGTGATCTGTATAGTGCTTAGTCGGTATTTCCCTGATGACTATGATCTTGCCTACCTAGGTGCAACTCCCACCAGCTGCGTTCCTCTCCGTTCTGCCATTTGAACGCGGTCGGATGCCAAACTTGCTCTCGGAGACTCATCTGAGATATTTATAAAGGTTACTTGAGTTGCTAGAAGAGGAGAGTTCACGAACTTACAAGACAGTGAAGCTGATGGAATACCTGCAGACCAATGACATATTCGCCCTGCTTCAGGACGTTTGGTGTCGTATCAAATGGAAGGCGAGATTTCTCTACCTCCGTGATGCTTGTGCTGCCGACTTCAAATTGAGGATTCAGCAACAAGTTTATAGGAGGAAAAGTCAAGTGGTCACGTACGTTGGACCAAGTCTGCCCAAGCCTGATTGCTCTTGTCCGTTGGCCGGCCCTCGTACTCGGTGAAATCCACTGCGTCTTCCCATCCTTTGTCGCCTATTTTAATGGAATGGTCTCCCTCAAATTTGTAGTGATGGGTTTTCCAGACGTATTCGCGGTGGGAAAAGCCGTCATAGATGTCTATAATGGTCAGAAAGTGTGGTAGGACTGCGCGGGGATAGGTTGTATATACTAGGCCACTCCTTCACAGCTGGTTTCGATGAGTGATTGTCACTCTCATATGCAAGGAGAAAAAAAACACCGTAGCTTAGGAAGGCCGTGATATGCAGTATCCAAGGCAGGTATTTTCTTTTGTCCTGATGATGCTCCCGATTCCGCAGGAAGGCAATTTTGGAATAATCGCCATCTTCAGATCCCTCAGACGAGAGAAGATTTTGGTGGTCCATGAAGAATAAACTTGTAAAGCGTTGCAAGCAATAAAGAATGGAATAGTTAACCTGTGTCGTCGCTATGTGGTGTACCGGAGGACGTTGCTTGTGTTATGATTTTTGTGGAGCCCACTTCAACTCTGGACCTCGCGTTTTGAATTAAATTCGAGACTTCAGTTCGGAAATTCTTTCGGAAAGTTAAAGTAGGACTGGGGAGTAGATGTCTGGAACTTACTTTGGTCTCGAGTACCTCCGCCGAAATGTTGACATACTTCACACTGTGCTGAGATCGCGAGGGTATCAGGCCATATAAACTTTACTAGGTCGGACCGGGACATGGTATTACAATGTGGCGCAGGATGGCATTTGTAATCTATGATTTTCCAACGCCGAAATATGCATAGCGTCGATCGACGACTCCTGTCCCACCCTCCAGAACCACTACACGATCGTCCTACGAGTCTCAAATATGCAAGCGGATCATTCACCTCTGCCTTTGAAAGAACAAACCATACAATTTGCTACGGAATCATCTCAATCTCTTTCTTCTACTCACAGGAACCATGAAAGCTTTTTACGATAGGTCTTCCGGCGAGGAGAGGGATCTCGCCATTAGTCTTCTCCCTGACCAGCAGAACTCACTTGAAAACGATGACAACCGTGGTTTTCAAGATCTGCTCAAAGAGGTGGCACTTGGCGAAGATCCTGCCAGAGTTATCGTCACTGTTGGAAGTGAACGTTTCGTTCTCTTTGCAACCCAAGTCGACGAAAGCGTCAAGTTCACTCTTTCGGACGCGGCACAGAGGCTGACAAGCTTTGCGGTTACTGAGTCTTCCCCTTCCATCTCTGTTTTCTACAAAGTCGGCGAAGAAGATGCATCAGACGAAATCACCTGCTTTGCCACTTGTATGACTTACGTCCCTTCTTCCTCAACGGACAGCGCTAATACCCGAATCCAGTGAACCGATCTGAGGCCGCCTTGGTAGATTCACTGTCTTGGACAGAAACCTCCGTCACAAAAAAATTCAACTTTGAAAATGACAAGCGAGCTGGAAACCGCTTCTCCTGGTTCGGTCGGCTCACTGGATTGAAGTCCACTCGGTTCCGTACCTTGGCGTTGTGGTCAAGTTTAGCTGCGTTGTTCCTCATTTTCGCGTTGATTAATAGCGGAGGCGGCAAGATGCCATTTCAACAGCATTTTGAAAAGGGAATCTGGATTCGATACGACCTCAAAGACAGTGAGGGTCCGCGCTATCAGCTCCAATTTTCAAGACACAATGTGTCCGACTGGAAGAACCCTTATCAAGATGGAGAGTGGGCTGTACGTATCGATGACCAGGCCCTCATACCTGCAAGTTTGATGGACGAGGACGAACTCCGGTACCAGAAATGGTTCAGACAGCGGTATCCAGGAATGAGAGACGTTGTTGATAACAAGGACTATCTGAGCAAAGAATTTCTCAGCGATCCTGATCGTCTCAAAGTGCCCGCCGACTGGCTTTTCCATCAGGCCCACTGCATCTTGGCTCTCAGAAGGTACTGGAAGGCGAAGGAGAGCGGCCACCATGTCTGCCCGCGGGACATTGACCACAAACATATTCACCACTGTCTAGATTCTCTCGACCAATGGTTTTTCATTGACGGAGATATGAGGAAGCCGCCTCCAAAGCCTATAGATTACGAGGCGGAATGGTCTTTGGTATGGAAAACCAAAGTATGCTGGTAGGAGCCGCGAACGTATCTTACTGCTGGATGCGAAGGTCATCCTTGGAGTCCTTGCATTGTAAGTGATCCTGAGAATTCACTGTAGGAATGAGCGCCTTCAAAATATGAAAATCTTCTATACAACTTCACACACCTTGTTTCATCAGATTATTGATGACATTCATAGTCAAAGTTCGCAATGACAGATAAAGCTCTACCATAAATAAGCGCGACTAGCAGTCAACAACAACTATACCAAAGTTGAGGACAAATGCACATCCAGCAGCGATTACTTAAACTTCATGGTACACGTCAGAATACTGGGTCATCAATCCGCCCGAGAACGGTCCTGTGAATGACGCACAAGGGTTACGTTCTTGACGTTTGGACCTAATACATACGCCGTACTTAGGCTATCTTGTAACAGGACTGCCTAGACCTGTACTCGAATCTGCGGTCATTTGTATAAGTTCAGGAAAACTTCGTTTTGGTTGATGGGTTGCGTCGCATTCGGTCTGAGACGGACAAGAGCCTTGTTGCGATGCACCAACTTTAAGATGGCTTGCTTCCCCCGGACTACTCAATGATATAGATATCCGAATTTTTTAACCCGGAATGCTCAGAGGTCGGATACTACGGCAGTTCGCAGAGGGCACTGGGTCAAAATTCAATTTTAGTTTTACATCTACCCCCTAGGTAGTGAGCCCTCTAGAGCTCTGATTGGCTTATTTACTAGTAGTAGGTAGGGTCTTTTTTCTCGCCAGCTGGGAGCAGCTGGGCACAGCTGCAGGTAAGGTTATTAAAGATTGGGCAGTTATACCGTACACAGGGAAGTTATTAAGGCAATTGCGCTCTAGGTGGGCAGTTATAGGCAGTCACAGGCGGGGCAGTTGCGCTGTGGGCGCTGCAGTCACAGGCAGGGCAGTTGCGCTGTGGGCGCTGCAGTTACAGGCAGGGCAGTTGCGCTGTGGGCGCTGCAGTTACAGGCAGGGCAGTTGCGCTGTGGGTGCTGCAGTTACAGGCAGGGTAGTTGTGCTGTGGGCGCTGTAGTTAGGGTAGGGTAGTTGCGCTGTGCGCTGTGGGCACTGTAGTGTTAGTGGGTGTAGTGGGAGGATCGGGAATAAGCCGGGTATTAAGTTTGTGACTAGGGGCAGGGGTTGATCTTTTATGGGCCCTGTAAAACTAGGGAGACTTTAACTAGATTTTTCTAGCCAATAGAAACACTTTATTTAGGTAGGCTATACCCTTTTAGGCAGGTACCACCCACACCTACCGTGAACTTAAACCACCCTAAATCTAAAGGGGAAATATTTTCAATTTTGACCCAGTGCCTCCTGCGCACTGCCGTAGGATACCTTACAAGCACTATGTTATTTATCGTGATTCCCGGTTGCGTAGATTCTAAGTCTCCGGTGCCTCGTGCGTTTTGATTTGCCGTTGGGTCCTATGCTCCACAGGAGCACAAAACTCCTAAGATATTACACTTTTTCCTACAGGACAGGACAGTAGGGATGCGGTCAACAATCCATCTTTCACAGTCATGCGCAGGAAGAATCTCCATCCAAAATGATTTTCACGCCTCTGAGCGAGGAATGGACAGCTTGCGAAATACTGGTCTTCGTCGGTAAAGTGTAAGTAATGTGAGTATCTACGATACACGCTAAGACATCTAGCATAAGCTTTAGATCATCATTTTGTTTACTTATCAGCGGGGGCAACTGAACATAGTGGATACTGCATTGGGTTCCATCAGCCGACACGTAAAGAATCATGTAGAGTTCGTTCTTCTGCGAGTGCTATATCAAGGTTTTGGTCTATTAAAAGCAAGGCGGCGGTTCCATATATCACGGCGTTACGCTCGCCGACCTAGACGCCTCAACCCAAACGTATCCTTGAGATCCCGAAATCACATACTCAGGAAGATTAAGTTCGATGAAAAGACTAAGAAGGGGGGCTAAAATGGGGAGAAACCCTTCCCAGTGTCCAGTTGTCCGTATTGGAGCACGCATTTTGGAATCACCTGCCGACAAACCCGGGCACGGCTTACCCGCGACTTCAATGCGCTGCCCCACACACGTCGGTGTCTTACACGTCCCCGACTCGATCACAGTGGCCGAGCGTTACAATGAGATGTTGACTCGGGTCCATTGTCCACTCGACCCCATACGGTATACCCGAGCCGTATAGACTTTAACTTTCTGGCTGAGACTTCAGCCGCGCTGTTCCTCGAGCCCATCGGCTGATGACATGGTTCCAACATCGTCCAACTCAAGGAGATTCATTTGTAGGGAGTTAAGCACGAAACAAGTGTATGTCTGCGATGGGGTGCAAGTACTCTAGGTATGCATCTAAGCCATGTGTCGACTGAGAAAGTAACGCGCATAGTGGACTTCAGTAGACTTTACCCAAATCTTGCCTGGCTAGCTACGTGTGACCTCAGATTTTCTTTTCTGGCAAGATCATGCACGCCTTTCCTACCACAACCCTTGAGGAATGAAGTTCCAACATGTCCTCAGACTCGAATACCGTCTGCTCATACAAGGAACTTCTGAATTCAGAAAATGACCGCTACGTCGAGGAAACCGAAATCACCGCGGCATCGCAGCAATCGACACGCCGCTATACCTGGCTCCTTCCCGCTTTTTCGATGGGCTGGGTCATTACAACGTTGGTTTGTACAGCTATTGCTTTAGCTAGCTGGCACAATACCCAGAAACTGGATTCCATCAATAGACTTGTCCAGCAAAGCCTTGTCATAGACTCGGACCTACTCAAATACGCAAACGAACACAGATACCAAGGCCACCCACAACCTTCAAACGCACTTATGCAGATGGTGACTATCGATGGACTCGAAGTTCCAGGCTATGAGCTCAAGTACAATGCGAGCTACTGCGACGAGTTGGCCAACCCAACCGATGCTCCTTCGCGCGGGTGCGTCCTAGATCGCGTTCAAGGAGGTTGGGTGCCCGAAGTCTGCTCTGACCGAGAGTTGCGAGAAACTTGGGATTCGATGCCGGATTTCGGATGGTGGCTCGACGAAGCGCGTACTCAGAAAATTTCTCAAGAGCGTGTGTACCGTGGCGATCCCGATATCGCAGGCCGCAGTGTTTACACGAGCGTCAATTACCACCTGCATCACTGCGTTGCAGTGATGCGTCTTCGCAACAAGAATAGCTTGCGAAAGGATCGCGGCTTGACGTTTCATATGCTCAGTCACCATCATATTGAGCATTGCTTTGATCGGTTTTTAGATTGGCTTACTCCGGAGGGGATCAATATCACAAAAATGCCGACAGAAATACGTTTTTCGAGCGCCGGCGTTGTGGACAATAAGGACAAAAGAACCTCCGAGTGTTATGTACCAGTTTAGCTTCTATCAATGATGGTCGATACAGGGGGAATAGTTGTGTACTACCTAGTACATATTCGAGAATTGTGAAACCTTCAATCTGATCAGTCTTCTTGTGGGCTATGACCAGCACTGTGAGAATGAACAGACAGATAAGGAAGCAAGCCAATGACATCTAAGTCATCTCACAACATGATTACATTTTCAAAGGTCTTCGTGTCCGATGGTGATTTAGATGATAGGTCCTTTTTGAAGAGTCGAAACAGGCTGGCTTGATATGGCTTGATAGAAATTCAATTCGAAATCTGTTCCAACTTGACATAGAACCGGCGGAGTATTCCTGAATTCCGCTGCCAGTAATTTGGAACCATCGATATACAACAGACCAGTATCACACACCAAGCCGTGACAGCCGTAGACCACCATCTCGACTTTCCAGCGACACTAAGACCTCTGTATCTCGATCAGCAGGGATTGTTTCCTAAGTATCTGCCCACTCACAGTAACATGTTTAACCATCCACTGATCATGCTGATGTACCCGATTAGACGGTGCCATTTAGTAAAAGCAGTCTGCCGTCCAGTCTTCAAGAAAAGATCGTGGTGTAAGTAGCCGAGGCTAGTCGTCATGAGAAGACTGATGCCTATGAGCAACCCCATTATTTGATGGCTTCCTCTGGTAGACGGGACCTGGAGCAATAAAAAGTAAGTACAGTAATATCGCATGGTTCAGTAGTATTGTTCGAGTATTGAGAATTAGGTACCTCTATGATGAGTTTTGATGCGTATATGCCCAAGCCAATTCCGCATGCAGCAGTAACGGCGGAAACGGTCTGCATTATCCAATGAATGCAGAATGAACTTTCGTGTTTGTTGCGAATGATAATAACAGCAGTTGGCATCAACACCAAGAACGCAAGTGCTTGGAGAGCGCCGTGAGCTACGTATGGCGATAACTTGCGGCTCGAAGAGGGGTCACCGTGCTCGCTCGGGCCAAAACCTAAGTGACGATCGTTGTTCAAGAGGCCAAGCGGGATTGCCCTGTCTTCTTCGGAGTAACTAGCCTTCATATCCAATTGAAATGTGTCTGGTTTGAGTGATATCTCAGTTGAACGCCAGTAAGAACGAGTAGCTAGCTTTATCTTACCGTAAAAGGTGTGCAAGGTTAAAGGCTTGGTTTGGTCGTTAGTCTGCATCAGCCAGTCGTAATTATTTGCCAATACCCATGGCTGTTTCTCCGAGTTTACGCTCAACTCGTTTCCAGGCCATGTATCACAGCTATAGCAAACGATTCCAACATTATGATACGAGCCGTCAACCGTAGCGTTAGTTACCGAGTACGAAGGTCCATCGTGCGCAACCTCTGGCGGATTGTGAAAGCTGGAGCCGATGCGATTCAGTTGTCGCACAAATCATAGGGGAACTGGGAAACCCAGATTATTACTTACTGTGTTGTTCGCAGGCTGAAGGTGACGTCTGTGAGTTGATCAGCTTACAATCTTCCCAACGTCCATTCAGAATAAATGTAGATACCTCCTGCACGCCGGCCCGGGTAAAGGACAAACATCAAAGCTCCATCCATCAATGATCCTATTCCGAAAGCTGCATAGCCTTTACGCTCTTCAAACCTTGCCGAAAGATACAGCTGAAGATCGTTTCCCCCAGAAGAGGCATTGCGATAAGAAAAAACGACGATGCATTGATCGACGTTGTGTCTCTTGTTAATGGCGCAGTACTGTACTGGTGAGGCTGCCGCGTGTGGTGTATTGAGAAGCAGATACACAAGCAATACTGACCAGCAGATCTGAGAACGTCTGTATCTACTTGCCTGTGTACCCATAATGACCAGCAGCTGGATTGAATATGTCAGTGAAATTATTGAAGTGCCGGAGAAGCGAAATGCGTTGAGTCAAACAGTTCACAGGCAGACCTGCAGATAGGCCACGAAACCACTCACAAACCTCAAGCCTCGATGCACATAGACACTAGATGGAGCGAGCCTTTGGAAATCTCTGATACAACGATATTGTGTGCTAAGCCGGATGAATCACGCGGAGCTTTTGCGTCGCGAACCGGCACCTTGATGATCGGGTTCACAGAGTAGCAATCGGATCAGACGATCGCTCCTTTACGCCCTCAACCAATTATTTCGCTGATTTCGATGCTAACAAGCTTTCCGAAGGAAAGTGCCATCGGCACCAGTTCGACTCGCGAGGCTGGGCAGTAAACTCTAATTATATACCGACGGGGTGTTTGGAGGCCGCGGGCATATTCGAGAGGAACCCCTGGACGGTTGAGAGAATACTTGATACTCGCACAGTGCACTGTTTTCCTCAATTCAACAACGGGTACTATGGTGGTATGGGTAAGTTTAAACCCTGGTCGGTGTACTGAGGGGGCGCAAGGGGTGGCGGCAAGGGTGACCAGCCAATCGTACGTTCGAAGTTAGGGAGTGGGGCAGTGGATGCGCCCCACGGGTACGCGACAGGGTGGTTTTACTTTGGCCTGATACCGTAGTAAGTGACCGTCTCGGTGGGGTTAAATAAAGTGTAATTAATGAACTAGCGGCTAAAATCGGCAAGAAAAATGTCCAAAGGACGTCGGGCGTATAGCTCACATAGAGACTGCACTGACGGCAAGAAAACCTTGAAGAAAAAGCTGCTTTGAACGAGCAACAGCTCGTTTCGAGAGATGCATTGAATACCCCTCGATGTTGTATATAGTTGACATAGTACTCTAGCGTTCACACCAACAGCAAATCCAATTTAAACTACATTCTTCTGCCTATCTATCAAAATCTCGCTTTTTATACCAAGCGCAAGTCTTGCAACCATGAGGCCTGCTGTGATCGCCGCCCTGCTCGCCTCTTCGGCACTGGCTCTACCGACCGCATCGCGCTCCCAGGAGTCCGTTGAAAAAGAGTTGGACGAACTCAACGCCTCAGAGCCTTGGGAGAAGCGTGAAGCCCAGAGCGTTGGAATCTACGGTGGCAACACTGACGCCGACGACGTCGAAAAGCGCCAGAGCGTTGGAATCTACGGTGGCAACACTGACGCCGACGACGTCGAAAAGCGCCAGAGCGTTGGAATCTACGGTGGCAACACTGACGCCGACGACGTCGAAAAGCGCCAGAGCGTTGGAATCTAGGGTGGCAAGGCCTCTGCGGAGACCGACTCTAAGGACAAGGGAGGAACACTCTGATCCCAGTGTCACCTTGACATGCAATGGCGCCATTTGAATGCATAGCATGTTGCTAGGACTCGCTTCGCAGGATCAACAAATGCCTTCATCGTCCGATAACGAGCAGGAATGCTTTTCAGTGTCCAGTCTTGCAAAGAAATATCAAGCTAGGAAAAAGGGAAAATGCGAGCGGCGAAACTTCCAGCCTTAAGAAGAAAAAAGAATCTGTAGTAAATGCTAGTTCAGTTATCCCTAGGCCGCTGTTTCCCACCTGACATATTTCACTTCCCTCTGGCCTACCTGCTCTTAGCATCTTCTATTAGCGAAATAGGTGACTCATTACGCGAGTTCAACATATCATAAAGCTCTTCAATTTCCCTCCCCGGACCCCCCCCCCCCCCCCCGGGATGGCCCCGCAGCCGCCGGGCTCCCGCTCCTTGTGGGCCTCACACGGCGGGCTCGATGCAAGCTCTGTCACTCCTGCAGAGGTGGACTCCACCGCAAGGGCTACCTTCACTCACCTCTAGCCGACTCGCGGTCGACGAGTCGCGACGCCCCCCTTCGCCTTGCTGATCTACGTAGGCTAGTCAATCCAGTCTCTCACGATGCGCAGTTCTGCGTCTCCCTAGGCTCCAGCCAGCGCCCAGCAACAAGAGACTTGCATGTAATACAGCAGAACGGTCCCTATCTATGGGTTACATACCTGGTGTTTGCCAAGAGCCGGTCTGGGTGCCTGGCGCGAGAGAAATCTTCACAGACAATCGATGACGCTTGTTCTCTGTGGTGTTTGGAAGCCATGGCAAAGCTAGCAGCGGCTGATGCACAAGGCTGGAGTCGGTCCTAAATTCTGGTGGAGGTTCTTTCCAGCCATATAACCATTTGTCAAGAACCCAGCTGACAGATCTTCAGTATGGTCAGCAGTGGCATAATGGATGGGGATGATTATGGTTGTATTGCTTGAGTGATCTGCTGGGCCTGCAGTAGATCTTACGCGTGCCGGGGTCCAAGACGCCGAAGATGAGGACACGCCGCACAGAGCCATGCGAAGGGCTATGCGTCACAGTAATGCTGTGGCCCAAAGAAACAGACGCGATTCGGCTGTTTTTTTATCCCACGGAGCCTTCAATGGATCGGACGTCAAGTGACCCGCCGCCGCTAGTGGGCCAGCAAAAGTAGATGGACCATGAGCTGCGATACTTTCCTGATTGGCTGTAGGTGATAGGGTTCGAGAAAAAGCTTCTCCGGACTGCATATATCCACTTCAGATTGAGATACTATACGACCAGCCCTGAACATGAGATCCACATGAGAACCACCAGTAAACCTGTCCTGGGACTCCAATTTGGAAGGAATCGCATCCGTTTGATAACATTATCACATTACTATGATACTGACAAGATTGAATCATCTACTTGCAACCTCCAGAAATGTTTTCGCGGCAGCAGACGGTCTATCATAATCGCTTCAAAGGTCGCTCTTCCGGAAAAAGTCGGGAGCATCAGGCTGTTCGCGTCATTTCCAACCCTTGGAATGATGCTTGTGAGCCTTAGGCGACGCTTTCACTGAGCCTGGCGTAGCGGCCGCTGTTGAAGCCGTTGGGGAAAATGATTTCTTCGATATCGGGGTGGGAAGCTTGGAATTGTCGTGCTATGGGACATAATAGACGCTCGTCCGACGATCGTTCTTGTTCTCTCGGTTCTTGGACTGCTTGCCTGCTAATGGTCAGCTGTGCACAACTGTAGCGAAAAAAAAGCTGCTAGCTAGACATCGGCTCGCAAAAGTTGAGAACTGGTCCCATTCTGCGCGCGTCCTCGATCTATACAAGCCATCACGGTGGGGAAAGAGCAGAATGTTTGACTTACCTCTGCATGGAGAGTTGGGAAGAGTGCTCGCCAAAGTATTCAGCATTCAAGGAGTGGGGATGCCTCGAGAAGCGGTTAAGGTGGAGCAAAGTGGAGAGTTTGGCGCTGAGATTGACACCCTCAGTGGCTGCAGAGCTGGATAATGGAGACCAGATCGCTTCAACTGGCGGGGCTGTCATTAGGCGAGAGGGTCCCAAGTGGGCAAATCACATTGTATCTTCTAACCGCTGGGCAAGCGCTGAGCCAGGCATCAAGGGCTTGTTCGAGCGCCATCCCTGGCCAAATCTCATCGTTGCCGGGTACGTCATCCTTTCACAATCCCTGTGAAATCCCCTGAACATCGTCAGATCCTTCAGCTTAACGTGAGGAAACAGGCTGAGGTCCACGAGAGTTTAATGAATGACGAGGCATTGCGTGACTTCACGGCCAAAGCAGTGCAGGAGCCATGGGCATAGAGGATAGAAGGTAAGGTCATTACTATTCCAATAGGACATAGCAGGTGGACAAGGATAGTACCAACAGAGTAGAGAGAAGAAGGGAAATAGGGGATCAGGAGTCTACTTTAGGTAAATAACAAAGTAGAGGTAGAATAGGTACTAATAATATCACTAGATATTATAGTGGCTATTATCTAGCTCATGGATTAAAGGTTACTTATAGTGTTAGTATATATACTAGTATAGAACTTATAAATACTATAGTAGGTGTATAACCTACTAAAATAAGTTATTATAAATATTTAAGGAGGAATAGGTAAGAGAATAAATATAGTTCTAATAGGAGACTTTAATTATTATAATAATTTATAGGGAGGTAATAGTATATTAGAGAGTTAGTAGGGTAAGGTGAATTTAATTATTAATTTAATAAATAAGTACTTACTTTATAGTTTCCTTTTATATAGTATAAAAATATAGGAGAAAAATAATATAGTAATAATAATTAATTTATCCCTTATATTTAAAGAGCTAATAAGAATAATAGTATAATATACTTTATATAAAATAGACTATAGGTTAGATTACTAGGTAATTAAAATAACCTTTAATATTACTATACTTAAAATAGAAAACTAATTATAACTTCTCTTTAAGTATACTTTATAAAAGTAAATTACGAAGAGAGTAAAAGTAAACCTAGGGTAAATATTAATAAGAGGTATAATATAATAATAAATTAATTAATTAATATTTATAATATAAAAAATAATAGAAGTACTAACCCCTAAAATTAAATTATTTCTATATATAAAGAAATAGTAAATAATTAATTCTATATAATTATAGTAAATTTATATTTACTAAAAGAACTAGGTAAGAGTAGAAAGAAGGGTAAGTAATACCTAAACTAAGCTAGAAAAATATATTTACTTAGTAACTAAGTAATATTATAATACTATTTAATAATAAAAGAAGAGTTATTAAGAGGATTTTCTAATTAATAATATAAATATTTAAAAGGGCTATAAAGTACTTTAATATAAATAAAAAGGTTTCTTTTAATAGGATTCCCTATTTAAAAAGAGTTAATAATTCCTAAATAAAAGATACTATAAAATAGGCTAATAAGCTACTTTTTATATTCTTCTCTCCTCTTCCTAGTATAATTAAGAAGGAGGGTAAGTAGTTATAGAGAGTACTAGTACTCTTCCTTAACCTTACTCTAAGAGAAATAGAGAAATAGCTATTTATAGTAAAGTCATAGAAAGCTCCTAGAGAAGATAGTCTACTAGTAGTAGTATAGAAGTATATATAATTAGTAATAAAGGAGAGAGTACTTATACTCTTCTAAGTTTTACTTAATAAAGAATTATTACTAAGGTAATAATAATATATTAAAATTATCCTACTAAAAAAACTAAATAAAAGTAATTATAATATAATAAAGACTTAGTAATTAATCTTATTACTCTTAATACTTAGAAAAGTACTAGAATTAATCCTAGTAGAATATATTTTATATACTACTAAAATATTTAATTTCCTCTTTATAAGCTACTTTAGTACTTATAATTAGAGGTTAGTAGAGTAGATACTAGTACTACTATAGGAGTATATTTATAGAGTATAAAGAAAAAGAAAAGTAATTAATCTAGTTAACTTTAATATTAAGGGAGTTTATAATAGGGTATATAAGGAGAGATTATTTTAATAACTTAGGGTAAGGGGTATCCCTAAGAAGTTAATAAAATAAGTTAATACCTTCTACTCCTATAGAATAATAAGTATTCTAATTAATAATTATAAGTCTAGGGCTTATTTATTATTATAAGTAGGGCTACTTTAGGGCTTATTATTATTACTTGTATTATTCCTCTTTTTTAATACTAACCTTATATAATATTAAATTAATAAGAATAGGGGTATACTAGCCTTTATTAATAATTATATAGTGTGGGTTATTAGATAATTATAAAAAGTAAATTAGGAAAGTATTTAGAATATTATTAATAGAGTACTTAAGTAGGAATAATAAAGTAGAGTAACCTTTAAAATAAATAAGATAGTTATTATTCACTTTATATATAATTAGAAACTACTACTAGACTTAATTAACTTTATTATTAAAGGGGATATTATTTAATTAAAGGACTATATTAAAGTACTAGGGGTAATAATAAATATAAAGTTATAATTTAAAAAGTATATTATAAATATGATAATAAAAGAATTAGAGACTATACTAGGACTTAGGTAATTTAAAGGTCTATTTCTAGTAATAACTAAATAGCTTTTTATTATAACTATAGTACTAATAATAGATTATATATTAAATATCTAGAAATATAAATATTATATAGTATAAATAAGAGTAATTAACTAAGTATAGAGAATTAATACCTAAGTAATTATAGGAACCTTTAACTTAGTAATTATAATAATTACTAAAGTAGAGGTAAGTATATAATTAGTATAAGAGAGATATAATAAAAAATTAATAATATTCTAGGTATAAATATAAAGTCTTCCCAAGACTTATTTACTCTAATACTTATAAGTAGTAGCCTTTAAATAATTCCTATTACCCTTTTAATTAATAATAAAGGCCTATTATAACTAATTACTTAATAAGCTAGAGACTATTAAAAGGTATTTAATAACTTTATAAAAAGCTTAGATTAATATAATAATTAATAATAATATAATTAAGGCTATTAAAGTAATTTAGTCTAAGTAGGTAGTAAGGATAATAATAGGGAACTTAGTAAGAAATGGGGTTATAGGCTATAGAATAGCTATAATACTACTTATATTACTTAGAGGGGGTGGCAGTATAATAATAGCTTTGCATATATTTAGTCTAAGAATAGAGTAGAACCTATATATAGTAGAGCTAGTAGTACTAGTAGAAGTAGTAAAGTCTCTCCTATAAAGACTTAACTACTATACTATCCACATATTCACTTATAATAAAGTAACCATATTAGTAATATATAACCCGCAGTAGTAGTTAGGCTAATAAGAAGTCTAATAATTATATTCTAGTATATAAGCTCTATAGAGACAAGGTAATAGGTTCACACTCTTCTAGCTCCTATTAGTTATAAAGTCAGACCTAGTATAAATAGCCAAAGCTACAGCAAAGGACAGCACAAGACTGAACAAGACACTACAAAAATGACTAGTTAGAGCCTACTTAATAGTACTTATAATTATTTTATAAAGTATATAATAGAAGTATAGAGCTTTGCCTAATAATATAAAAATATTTTTAAAAAGAATTAATATAATTTTATTAAAAAGGTATATATGTAAGCTATATAATAAGCTTTTTTAAAAAGAAGTTAATATTTTAATATAATTATATACTAGAATAATAAAACTAAACTAGTACTTATATTAAATTAAAGTAACTACCTTAGTATATTATACTTTTAGGTATATAATAAAATCAATAGAGTATTCTTTTTATTATATATAGTAGATAGTATAATATACTTAGATGCTTTAATAAATAAAAACATAAAAAAGAAACTTATTATACTTTTTTAGAAGAAAGAACATATCTAATCTTAATAATTAGTTGCTATATATAGACGTTATTAAAGAGATAATTAAATTTATTATAAATATATAGAGGCTAAATATATAAATTAACTAGTAGTGAAATTAAATCTACCTATATTAATATACTAACTAATAATAACCCCTACGTACTCTTGTACTATTAATAATAGTACTAGCTTTAGTTATTAATAATAGAACGCTGAATATTTTAAAAAATAACCTTAAAATAACTTATTACTAATACTATAAGTAATTATAATATTAGTATATAAAACTAAAAATAATATATATAGGGACGGATAAGACTTATATAGGCTTCTAGGAGGTAAGGATATAAATAAAAGTAGAGAATATATAAATAATTATATAAGCCCTAAATAGCTTAGCCGGGGTATAATAAACTATATATATATATATGTATAT
This sequence comes from Colletotrichum agaves, assembly GCA_036785465.1. Taxonomy (NCBI): domain Eukaryota; kingdom Fungi; phylum Ascomycota; class Sordariomycetes; order Glomerellales; family Glomerellaceae; genus Colletotrichum; species Colletotrichum agaves. The sequence continues at coordinate 3,536 of JAXISO010000342.1, read as the reverse complement.
ATATATTGTATATATGTTAATTCCTCTTTTCTAGATATTCTTAATGTTTGAGAAGCTGAAAATTACTATAATGGGTCTCTATAAACCTCTGGTAATAGCTATAGTGGTTGGTTTATAAATTAAAAAGAGGGGTTGTTATAGTGTATGATAGTGCGAGGGGCAGTACGTAATTAAGAGCTACTCCTAAGTATTTATAACTAGCTTTAATAGTAGTTATTCTTATACTTTTAATTGAGGTTGTATATATATAGTGAAAACGACTTTGGGCCCAGCCTGTGAGGGTCGAATTAAAAAAACAAAAGCAGTCTGTTGCTAAGAGGAAGCAATATTTGATCTATACTGTATAGTACTATTGCTATACTTGGGCTAACTCACTTGACTTGGCTCTCGGAGTAATCAGACGAGCCATATAACTACACGCGGTAGCTTCTATCTCGGGCTCTACTCGCTGGCTTTAGACACTTTGGTTCCAATAGACACGCTTAATAGGGTTATTTTGGAGTAATGAGATGTAGTACCTATAGCACGTTTATTCGCCTGTTGCTTGTGGTGGGTTGGGAGTAGGATGTGCACACTTATGATATGTAGGTCTCAAGTATGCCGTAGTTAACATTTAGTGCAAAGGGATTGTTCACAAGCATTATGGGTTCAAAGCTGCATTCAGTATTCTCACCTTTGAGAATCGCCTTATTAAGTGAAATGCCTCATAGATAGAGGCTTCTATAAGAATATATATTAACCTTCCTCCTCTGTGACTTTAATAAGGAGAGCGATAGTATTAAGAAGGAAAAAGGACTTGTATAAGGCGATTTGCATTAGGGAACAAGCTTTCTGACTAGCATAGTGTCTCCTGATATCGCGGCTAGTATTAAGACTATTTACTTTGTAGTGGCTTAATATTTAACTAAGAATAGTGAGGTAATGTCTTTATATAGAGTGACACACGTCTATGGGAAAGCCTCTATAGAACGCTCGCTCTATCTTAGGATAGCCAGCTGCGATGGCGCGATTATTACTAATTCTTTTAACTGGAATTTGAATAATTCTTACGCGAGGTCTACTAAGTATAGTATCCATAGGCTAGACTTACTAACTATATAAGGATATTGTAGTTACTATAGTTGTATTGCTAAATATCCTTATAATAGATATGTATTGAGGCGCGCTATAAAGAGTAAGATAAAAGCTAGTGGTTAGTGGAAGACTATTCTATGAACTTATATATGAGAATAAAAACTTCTTATAAGAATTATAGACTCGTTAATATATGAATTTTAATATTATTAACTTTATATATAATTGTGGTAATAAGGGAAGATGTTTATAAATTATTAAATTCTATTTAGCTTATTAAAGGCTTATAGTTTAGTCCGCTAGGCTTATAATATATTATATATACACTGATTTAGAATTTATTTATAAGATTCATAGTGGATATATAATTAATATAGTATTAGATTTTCTAGCTAGTTAATTTATATATATACTAGTATAAGTTTATGTATTATTCTTTATACCTTCTACTTATCTTTTCTCGTCTTAGGTTATTACTATATAATGCATTATTTAAATGTATTTCTAACTTATATAATATAGTATATACTATATATATACTGCCTAGATAAGTTCTTCCTTTTCTATATAGCAAGTATTATAAGTTTTCTATTAATATTATTAGAAGGAATAGTAGGATCCACAGGATCCCAGGGGATATAAGGAGGCTATTATCCCTAGTTTTAGTTTATTAATTTAAGTAAGTTATTACTATTATATTATATATATTTTTATTTATCTTAGTAGTCTTTCTATTATTATTCTTATAGTCTCTATTATTCTACTACTAATTCACTCTAGTAGAAAGACTATAATATTTAGTAGCACAACTATTTATTTTCTTTTTTCTATTTTATAATTAATAAGTCTCTTATTTAATCTAGACCTAAGAGAAATTACTCCTAATATTTAAGAAGTCTAGTAATATAATAGTGGATTTATTTTTAGTATTTAAACTAGTACTATATAATATAGCTCGCAGCCTTATTCTATATTAGTAAAAATACCTAGATTCTAAGGACTTTTAGTAAATATAAAGTAAATATAAGGCTAATATTATAATACTTACTTATATTAGTATTAATACTAAAATTAATAAGCTTAATATTAATTATAATAATACTATATAATTTATAGTATAAGTAGGAGAATATAATAAATTCCCTATAAAGCCTTATCTCTATAATAAGATTCTTAATAGTATAATTAAGGAACTTATTTACCTTAGAGAGTATTCTAAAATATAAATATCTCTAGGTACTCTTAGTAATAAGGAGAGGATTTATACTACTTAGGGTAAATCCATAGAATTATAACTAAATACTCTACTAAATTAATAAAACTCCTTAATACTAAATTAATTTCCTAGAGTACTAATAAGACTAATAGTTATTCCTCCTACTAATTAAACTTATAGGGAACCTATAAAACCCCTAATAGAAATAAACTAGGCTTTAGAAATAATAGATAAAAAGTTTATACTAGCCCTATTATAAGTTCTAGATAACTATAGTAATTTTAATTATTTATACCCACTTTTAATAAATATAAATAGACTAGGGTAATAAATAGTACTACTAATTAGGGCTCCTACCTTTCTACCCCTAGGAGGCCCCCATAGAAGATTCTAGAACTAGCCCCTAATTACCCTATTAATAGGAATTACCCCTACTAATTTACTAAACTTTATAAAAGTAGTAAAGTAATCTTTAAAGTAATTACTTAAGACTTATTTATCCTAGTTAATTAATACTATTACTCTAGAACTAGGCTCTTTATATATATAATATTTACCTTATAATAATAGAGCTTAGTAATAGTATAGAGTTTTCTAGCCTAACTTAAATAATAAATATAGTAAGGAGGTTATTTTTTATAACTAGAATATACCCTACTATAGGGAAGTTAACTTTTAGTTTTCTAGTCTTAATATTAAAGCTATTATACTTAATATTACTGAAGATATTATTTTTTATTAGCTAAGTCTCTTAAGGGGTTAAGCTCTAAGTTAATAGGAATATTACCTTAGTCCTAAGGAATAATACTAATACATAGAAGAAGGTTTTATTACCCTATAAATAATAATTTAATAATATTTCAGGCTAATCTAGGCTAAAGTACTTAAATAACTTAAAGTTAATAAATTCACTATAAATAATATTACTAGTACTACTAATATCCATGAATTTACTTAGAATTATTTTAAGTATAAATAAATATAAATAGGAATTAGAATACTCACATAATAGCTTCTTATAATCTTCTATAATATAGTAGACCTAGCCCTCTAATAATTCCTCTATAAGCTAAAACCTAAGAATATTATTAAGGAATTCCTTAGGATAATAGAGGAAAAGTATATTATAATAAGATAATAATTCTAAGCTCTATTATTAGGAGTATATCTCTCTAAACCTATTAAAAAAGTTATATAAACCAATAACTTTAATAATTAATATAATTATAATAACCTTAAGTAAGAT
>JAXISO010000341.1:0-37272 GCA_036785465.1 Colletotrichum agaves | reverse complement strand
AAATAATTATTAATTTTAATTATAAATTCTATATATTAAAGAAAATTATTAGGTTAATTAATTTTAATAATTTTATCTTTAATATTATTCTTAAGTCCTTAGTAGAATATAAAATATTTAGTTTTTAATAAAATTAAATTAAATATTAAATTATTTAAATAAAGTAATATATTCCTTAGTTAATTTAATTTATTAAAGTTATATAAAGTCTTATTTAATTTATTATTTTTTATTAGGGTCTTAGAATAAAGAGTATAAAACTTCCTTAAATCCCTTAAAACTACTATAAATATTATATATTTTAATTAAGTATTTATTTAGGGTTTTATATTTAAGGAATTCTTCCTAAATTAGTTTAAACTATTTAAGGGCTTAACTTCTAAAATAAGTAACTATATATATAACCTTCTTAATTTTATTAGTAAAGTCTCTATAATAAAAATTCTAATAATTCTTAACTTAAATTAGAAATTCTTTAAGTTATTCTAAAGTACTATTATAAATAATAAGAGTATTAAGTTTAAATTTCTATTATTTATTTAAGGGGGTTAAAATAATATTAATTATAGTATAGAGAGTTCTAATTTTATTCTAGAGTTCTTTAATATTAGTGTAATTACTTTATTCTTAAAGTTAAAGGACTTTATTCTTAAAATTTAAAATATATTAAGGACTATTATTAAATTATTATATTATTTCCTTAAAATTATAAAACTTAGTAGTTATTTTATTATATATAATTTAGACTTTAGTAATATTAATATTTCCTTTTTTAATTCTAACCTAGAGTTAATTATAGGTTTCTTTTTTAAGGTTTACCTTATTATTAAAGTTAATAGTTATTAGGGCTCTCTTAAGCTCCTTAGTTAGGTTTATAGATTACTTAAATAAAGAAGAGGTTCCTAGAGTAGGTAACTTAATAGAAGTATAGGGTAATATTATATTTATTATTATTTAGTAAGTATTAATAATTAATTTATTAAATAAGAGTAATTAAAGTATTATAATTAATTTATTTAATAATAAGGTTCTATTAATAAAAGTTAAAAGTTAAGATTAATTAAATAATACTAGGGCTTATTAGGTAAGATTTTAAAAAGTAAATAACTTTAATAATTAATTATAATTATTTTAAGGTTTTTATAATATAAGAAGAAGTTAAAAATATTCTAAGGGATAGTTATAAAATTAATTATTAAAGAATTATAGAAGTATAGTCTTAGGGAGAGCCTAAGTCTATACTATATATAAATTTAAAATATATACTCTTATTACTAATTCTAAGTAATTAGTTATATACTAGAGGTAATTATAATTAATTAGTAAGATTAATTAATTACTAAGTACTTTCTTTTATACTCTACTAATTACTTTCTTTTTAATTTTATTAGCTAGAATTATCTTATTATTATATAATATATACTATAATTCTTTTATACTAGGAGAGTCCTAAATATTCCCATAATTCTATATATAAAGTATAGTCCTAGCCACCCAGTGTCCTTATGGGGGCTTCCTTACTAGTTATACCTAACAGGTTATAATATACCCCCTAAATAAACTTAGAATAAAGCTAATATAGGAATTCTATAATTCTAGTATTATAGGTTACCCAGGGAAGAATAATACCCTAGAGATTATAAATAGGAGGTTCTACTAGCCAGGGTAACCCCAGACTATATAGTAATTCACGAGAAACTATAATATATATAGAGGAGTTTATATTTAAAGGTAGGCTAAGAGGGGTTTCCTAAAGCCCCTCCTAATACCTAACTAATTATATTTAGACCTCTCTATAAACTTTATTACTAATTTTCCTCTAATAAAGAGGAGAAAAAACTATTACTTATAAATTATTATAAATTACTTAAATAAATCCCTAATTCTAAAGAAAATAAATATAATAAAGGCTAAAACTTATACTTAGTAATTTCTTATTTATTATTACTACTTCTATAAAATACTATAATTTATTATTAATAATAGGGAGTTAAATTAAATAAATTACTTTTAAAAGGAGTTTTATAAGTTAATAAATATAACTTACTTACTAAGTACTAAGTATTACCTATAAATAAATAATAATATAAAATAATATAATTAGGAAATTTAAATTATATTAAGGGCCTTTATTTACTAATTCTAGAATAATTAGGGGAATTTATTATTTATTATTTAATTAGTACTTTATAATTAATAATATAACTCTATTAGAATAATACTCTTTTTTATAAAGTATAAATACTATATTAACTTAATTCTAGTAATAAAGGAGATTATTAGGGTACTTTCTAATAAAGAAATAATAACTTAGTAATTAGTTAATTAAATTAAATTAATTATAGAGTTTATTTATATAGAAATAATATTTATATAATAAAGAATTAAAATCTAGGCTAATAAAAAGTAATTATTAATAGAGAAATATTAAATAAATAATAAAGTATAATTAAATATAGTTAATTATAAATCCCTATAATTAAATAAGAAATTCTCTTAATTATATTATAAATATAAAGTAATATAAATAATATTCCCCCTTATAATAGAATTTAATATACTAGGCTTTATATACTTAAAATTCTATATAAATTTTCTCTAGAGAGCTACTAATAACCCCCTATTTAAGTAAATTATAATAAATATATAATTACTTCCTATTATAAATAATAATAATAAAGTTAAATAAGAGATTAAGAATATTCTAATAATAAGGTCCTATTAAGTAAGTAGAGAGTAATAAAGGGAGGCCCTTATAAAGTAAGTTAAGTATATAGACTTAATATAGGAGTTAGTAATTATAATAATAAAAATAGTAGCCCTAGAGTAGTTTAAGGAGAAGTATAGGAATATTATATTAAATAATAATAACCTAATTATTACCCCCCTTAGAATAGGAGGGGGGGGAGGGGGTAAATATTATAGATTATACTTAGATAATATTAGCCTAGGCTTTACCTATACTTACTTACCTAGTCCCCACCTAGTGCTTCTCTAGTGGGCCCCCACTGGGGCCCTTATATATAGACTTTTTATCCATTGTGGGAAACTTCCCTTTTCCCTCCTTAGTTCTAAATAAATAGTATTTTGCGCACTCTTTAGGCTAAATAAGCCTAGGCCTAGCCCTTTATAAACTTATAATTAATATTATAACTCTCTATTAATTATATAAGAGAAGGGAAATTTATAAAGTTTAATTAATTAATAATAATAATAACCTTATTAATATACTTACTAAGTTAATACTTATTAAATTACTTAAATAATTTATTAAGTATAATAGTATTATAATTTATATAAAGGGATAAATTATAAAAAAGAATTATATAATAAATAAAGGAGATTAAGAGAGAGAGAAGAGTAATAATTTAATTAATATTTAAATTAAAGGTAATTATTTTATATAAATTATAGAGTAATAACTACTAAAATAAAAAAACTACTAGTATTATAATAATACCTATAACTTATTACTATATAGAGTAGAACCTAGAACCTAGCTACTTAGCTAGATTATATAACTACCTTTTAGCTATATATTTAGCTTAATACTAATAGCCCTTATTATATTTAAATCTCTTATTAAGTATCCTATATTTAAATATATTTATTTTATATATATAGAGATATATATAAAACACTATTTAATAAAGTAATTATCTTAGAATACTAATAATATATTTTACCCCTATTAGGAGATACTTATTTCTATATATATACAAGGATAAAGCACACTACTATTATTAATAGCGGGCCTAGGAAAATACACTGGGCTTGAGGAACTGCTGATTGGGGCTCTCCTTACCTGGCGGCTTAGACACTAGCAGCTCCGTACTTACCTTAGACTCTTTTTATTTAGACCCTTTTAGTTTGGAGTGTCTTTTATTGTTGAATGGGCTCTGCCCATGGGCCTTTCAAGTCTTGTTCTAGTGATCAAAGATACATGGTAAATCCGTGATAATCATTCTAAGTCTCTATCTAAGGGAATACAGCAAGCCTACCATACATATACTAATAATGTGTCGTACGTGGCCTAATCCGAACTTTCCGAAATATGCCTAGGGGTCTGGGTTCACCGTTGTGGGGGAAATAACCAATCTCCCGAAAGTCATGCGTCGTACGGCGGCTCCAACTCAGTGCTATTCCAATAAGCTTTCCCCCGTTTCCGCGGGTGTCACCACATTGGCCAGTATCAGGGAACCATCGGCAATAGGATGGTGCATTCTGGTTGCAAGCAAGATAGCGGTTATACTAAAACCCTTTTTCAATTTAAAGACTTCTTATCAAATTGATACGGGAGAAACTTGAGAGCATGACCCTATTAGGCTCGGGCCCTATCTTCCGCCATTGCCCCCTCTTTATATAAGGAGGTTAGGAACGCATCCGGTTGAATATCTATGGTACCCTGGGGGGCAAGTACAACCCTTGGCATCGGTGTCGCAGTGTTTCAAGGTCGTACTCCCTGCATCGTGATGACAGAATCCTGACTGGAGATATATATTAGTAATAGAACCTGTCTCGGGGCCATTGGAAAGACGTACGCATCTGTGGACACTGTCACAATTACAAGGTTTACACACTGGCTCTTGGTTGCAAAAAGCAGGGTCGTCGGCCAATACCTTGGGAACAAAAGCGCTACTGGTAAGCGCAATAAGAAACATTCGTAAAACAAGCATTGTCATAATAAGATTGCTTTTTCTATAGTAGGTAAGATAGTTAATCTATAATAATAAGATAGTAAGAAGTAGTCTTTAAGAGCTATATAATCTTACTATGATCTTATACTTATTTATAATAAAAAGAATATACTAATATTAAAGTTAAATACTATTAAGTATTATACTTTAATAATATAGTTAAAGTTATTTATCTAACTAACTTAGTTTAAATAAAGTTACTTAGCTTTAGAATTAATTTCCTTTTCTTTTAGTAATTTATAAATAATTACTTTATATTATAAGTTTATTATACTAATACCCATTATAATAGGTACTATACCTACTATAATGGATACTGCCGCAATACACCGCCCATAGTGCTGTATTTAGTCTTCTGCGCACTATTGCGCGTATACCTAGAACTTCCTCCTAATCTAACACATATTACACTAACAGAAGAACTGTGACAACTGGTAGCACAACCACATTAATCCCGCAATATTTCGCAACCTCATAATCTCTCTCTTAATATGGGTAAATATGCTACTGCCTAGTTATTAAGTTATCTGGGCACTAATCGAGCCATACTACTCACCAGCGCCAGTGATCCCCTCGAGATTGCACAAACCACCGCACCCGCCGCCAATATGCGAGCACCAGCTTTACCAACACTCTTCGAATCCCCTCGAGACCCCGCGCAAAGTCAACCTCCTTCGCACAATAACCGACAATATCGCCGCTCTCGCGAGCCCTCTATGGGAGGCTCGTGGGATCCAATGGAATGGCCATCAATCGAGGCTCTAGAGGCTGCTACTCAGAGCCCTCAGCCTCACTGCTAATATCGCCACCAACCAGAGCCTTACCACAAGTATAGTACTAACTTTCACAGTAGAAATATACTTTTTCGCTATATATATACTAATAACTATAGTTATAACTATTGCTGGATTTGTGCTGCTGAAAACCCTTCGCGTAATGCTCTTTTCCGCTATCTTTGAGAGGGTTGTGTGCCCTCTAGGCCTCCCTCTCCCTCTCCTTCTCCACTGTCATCTCCGAAGTCTCCCGGGACCCCTGCTGAACCTCGCAGGGATCCCACTGCTTCCCCCAGCAGCTGCACCGAATAGAGCCCGGCGCCCTTCCTTCAGACCCTCTACAATGCCGCGAAGCAAGCCCGTATATATGCGGATCTAGCTGCTCGAACCGCGGAAGTAGCCTTATGGAAGAGGCCCTCTGCACCGCCGCCATCCCTGCCGCCGACATCAGCGCCAGTTATTCGACCATTAATACCGCCGCCTTCCCCTCTACCAAAGTAGACATTAGCCGCACCAACAAATAGTTTCCCACCTCTAACTCTACCTATCCTAGGCCTAGTACTACCATGGACCCAGTAGCCTAAGAGACCCTAAATATACTATAAAATATGCCCCTACTAGCTCTCTTATGGCAGTATGGATCCTTCCTATAGGCCTATAAATAATAGGGAGAATCCCTTATAAAGAGCTATAAATCTAACTTATTATTATATATATACTAATAATAATAATAATTATAGTATTATCTCTAGTAATAATAATAATAAAATAGATACCTATAAGTATACTACTAAGGAAGCCAAAGCCTATACTAAAGCCTATACTAAAGAAGGTATAAATAAAGCTACCTACTAAAATATATATAACTATATATATAAGGAGACTTTTATCCATACTATAGAGATTAATACCTAGAATTACACTCATACTAAAGCTAAAGATTACACCTAAGCCCACACTAATAATAGCACTAATAAAGCTACTTATTAAAACATATATAATTATACACTTAAGAGGGCCTATGAATATACTTGCGACATAAACAAGGCTGAACTTAATAACCTTCATAATGGCTCTTGTGATAGGTATACTAAAGCCTATAATTATGCCAACTCTCGTGATGGGTATACTAAATCTTATAGTTATACTAACTCTTTGGATAGGTATGGAGACCCTTATAGAGACCCTAGAGACTACTAAGATAGCTATTATAGTGATAATATTAATAATAATGTCCCCTGTAATTAATATAATAATAGGTATATATTATATAGATTATATAATTAATACTCTCTTTTATAGAATACCCCCTCTACTACTACTCCACACTAGCAGGGCTTATAAGTTATAGTTCTCTTCCCTTCTTTTATTTAGTATTAAAATCACAGTATAATTATAGTATTTCACTATTATTAGGTTATATATAGTAATAAGGCAATTAGGCCAATTATATCTTTTATTATAGGGGGGCAGATATTATAAGTTTATTATGCTAATACCTATTATAGTGGGTACTATATCTACTATAATAAATACTACTATAATACACTGCCTATAATATTATATTTAGCCTTCTGTGTACTATTCTCTATATATACTTAGATCTCTATTAAGAATATATATTATACTAATAGAAGAACTATAATACTTTATATAAATTAGGTAGGTAAAAACACTATTACTAATATTATAAAACTAAAGACCTCTTAAGTACTTAAAAGATTTACTTTACTTAATTAGTATTTTATTAAGAGTTAAAGTACTAGCCTTATATATTTAAGTTAAAGAAACTAAATAGAGATAATATATATAATAATTAAAGAGGTAATTTAATAATATATAAAGATTTATTATACTAGTAAGTATAACTTCTAACTTTCCTAAGAAGTATATTAGAAGATAATTTATATATAGTATATTTTAATTACTATATTAATTATAAATAGTTTTATTTATATATACTTAATATAAAATCTATTATATCTTTTTAATAAGTAAGTTTAATTAATTAAGTAAAATACTTAAATAAATATTATTAATTTTAAGAGATAAATAAAAACTAAAAAGTAATAAATATAATAAGGAGATTATAATAAATAAAGTAATTAAAAATAAAATAATATTTTCTATTATAAAAGTTAAGATTTATAAGAATAATAAAGATTTTATAAAGTTTAAATTTATAAATTAAGTTTTATAACAGTTTCTTTATAATTATAATCTAGTTTATAGCTTATAATTAAATATTATAATTTATTATTATAATATAATATATTTCTAAAAACCTATATATAATAAAGTCCTTAGTTATATAGTTAATATAAACTCTAAATAGTATTAAAGTAGCCTAATTATATCCTAGTTACTTATAGTAATTATTATTCTTATTAATTATAGGCGGCAGTTAGTATTCCGGGGTTATTTAACTAAAGGTATTATAAGGCTTAGTATTAAGGCTATCCTAGTAAATAAAGCCATAACTTAGTTCTTATTCACTCTAGTAATTTCCGCACAAAGCTTATATATACTTCCTATTCATAATATTTCCAGTAATTAACCTTTGTGTTATAATTAAAAAAAGCTACGACCCATTAAGCCTTCTCTTTACTAGCCTAGAGAATTCTATTACTGTGTAGCCTAGTTGTGGGGAAAACTTAGGAAAGAATTAAGTTTGAAAAGTTAGGTGAGGTTTGTAATGGAAATTCTACTACCCTTGCGGCAGTTAATATCGGCAGACGTAGGGGTCCTAATCGTATCATCCGCCACATACCAGTCATTCGCCTAGTCTATATTGTAGTTATAAAAGCTATGTAGCCTTGGGGTACTAACTATGACTATCCACCTAGCTGCAGCCCCGGCAAGAGAAGTAATAGCAGGGTTACCGGGAACCATATTGTTTTTATATATATGCCTATTCAATTATTCGTGTAGAGCCTACGACGTACTATTACATCCGCACCGTTTTTTCCAAAGAGAAAGCTGTGATTGTGGGCCAGTGCAGGGACCTCAGCTACAGTATGCGCGTTGAAATTACATTCGGCAATAATATCGTTCTGCGTTAGAGAATCCTTATGCCTATTACCACCGAGTCATGTTCAACCAAACGGGTAATTACACTTTTCCACATAAACTCAACCCACATTATATGCTCTACTATACATAATATACTTCATATAATACCTGGAAAGCTACAACTACCGGAATTCCACACTTCCATGTCTACTGAAGTATTATTAACCTTAATAGCCTTGATAGCATAGGCTCTGAGACCCCTGGGAGTTGACATGTGAATGAAGTATATGCCGGCGCAGTTGATCGAGCAGACTGCTACCTCATAAGGTGCCGAATAACGCCAGTTTCTTCTGCCCCATAATAATACCCATTTTTACCCCTCATCACAATGGTACATACCCGGACGTCTCGGCAGTGCAAAGATGGATTCCGGCGTCGCGTGTAGTACGAACGCAATACTCAAAAGACGGGCTCCACTGGGCCAGATATCTGGGAATAGCCTCACTTTGGGCCTACGCCGACAGCGACGATATTTGCGGTTGGGCTGTATTGATTGCGACGAATCTCTTGGTAGCAGGCCTAACTGCGGGTATTACTTTCACACGCAAAAGAATATAGCAAACAGAGGTAACAGTTATCTACTTATCTTATTGGGTAGATGTGGTCGATCAGTATTCCCCTATTGGCCAAACTCTTCGTGCGGGGAAACTGGCGTTATTCAGCACCTCATGAGATAGGTCAGTCTCATCCCCACACACTTCTTCGTATCTCTTAGGTTGAAAAGAATGCCGGCACTTGCGAAGGGCGTTGCCCATTCGGTTCCAGTGACGTTTTCAGAACAATGCTGGAGGGAAGACCTTGCAGTCAAAACAGAGGAGTTCTGGGGCGGTGCGTACGTCCGGACTAGGGCAAAGAATGGAGGCCTTCGGGTCTGTCAATCGCAAGAGGTAAGTTGTGAGCGGGTGAGCGGGTGTCTTGTCGCTAGTAAACTCGCCTTTGAGCGCGCTGTACGTGATCATGCCAGCAAACGTATTTTTGTCTTGCAACAGCGCATCGGCGTTCCTCGCAAAACTCGCAGGCGGGAATGAATTTTGCGAATCCGCTCGTGCCACGTAGAGAGCCTCACGCAACAGCGCACTCACCGGCTGCAAGCAATGCGCGAAGACATGCCAGCAGCACCTCTCTGCAGCCATGGCGTGAGGGGTAAAGCGTGCATCCGGCGAGGGCTTCAAGATGCTGCTTATCGAGCCAACGAGAGTTGTGATTGCCGCGAGCTAGAATACAAGATGCAGACCTGGTAGACCGACCCCGCCTTCGCCTCACAGTAGTTATTCGTCCGCGCAAGTTGTCACAAGTTCTGTTTGGACACAAACTCATGAATCCTCCAAGCGGGAGGAATTTGGGCGACGGCATGGAAACAGGTTCTCCAAACCGCGTATAAATACGCCTTTGTTGTGTGAGAGGATTCTGCTGCTGTGTTTCCCCAAACACCAAGCCATGGCGGATCAGAGAGACCAAGTGCCACCGGAGGCGCCTGAGATGACCGCCAACGATGCGCTGCCAAGTGATGCGCCCGAGGTGTCGTGAGTAACAATTCTCTTTCTATCTCGAAGACAGAGCTGACGACAAACATGCTTAGTCCATATGCAAGCTCGACGTGCCAAATTTACTGCAAAGACAACTGGCGATTCTCGATACCTTACGATTTCATCCACCCTTTCAAGTCACTTGTCGAAGCTCACGAAAAGTACGCGGAAATTTTCATTCGCAATGTCCCATACGAAGCAGCCCATGTTCTCGTTCACTATCTCCATACCGGAACTTGGCAAACTCTTCGGCGGAAGCTCTCACCACACGACTCTCACGTTCCGACCGCCTTCGAAGTCGCAGCCCATGTCTACGCCGTTGCAAGAGCCTATAACATCCCGGGACTAGCTGATTTGGCCAAGGACAATATTTTACGTTCAGCAAAGACGATGTCACCGTTGGATGTCATCGTCTCAGCTACCGAGGCGTATCAGCTCCTGCGGGAAGATGACTTGTGGTTTATGGCTTGGATCAAGACGCTCCTCGAGCAGCTGTTCGAGCACTCGGCCTCCCCAGATCAACCGGCGTTGTTGGAGTGTTTCCGCAACAATCCGACGCCCGCCAACATACTGTTCAAGACCATGGTCCGGATATGCTCTGAGAAGTGCACTTCTGTCGACGGCCATGTTTCCCCTACCGAGCGGCAACCCGTTTCACCGCCGGCATCAGGATGTTCAGAAGACGTCCCGATACCTGAACCGGAGTCAACACTCGAGCCTGTGCCGGCATCTATTGATGGCCAGGCGACAGAGGACTCACCAGACCCCGAACCTGTTGCCGAGACATCTATCATGATGATGCCCGAAGCGGAAGCAGCGGTGGAGAGCCCACCGGGAGAAGCGGCTGCATATATCGTGGAGGCGGAACCGGAACCGCCGGCGGAGTCTCCCCCAGAAGTCGCGATTGAATGGACGCCAAACCCCAAGAAGGACAAGAAGAAGAAGAAACCGAAGATGAAAGAGGGCGACTCATTCGCAGAAGTCCCGCAAGAATATGAGCCGATCCCTACAGCGGATGGGATGGAGTCCTGGCGGGCCGAGCCGGAAGTGGAGCCGGAACCTGCTATAGATCCACAACTTTCATTCACTCCGAAGAAGGGGAAGAAGAACAAGAACAGTCAATTTCCAAAAGACCCGGGATTCGAGCAATGGAGGTTTCAAGCGGGAGCTGTAGAGCCGGAGCCAGGCTTACCACACGACGGGCCTTTGCGCAGTGTCTTCGCAACAGAGATAGTGTTTCCTCGCCGCGCTGGTTAAGATGTACAAGTGCTTCGGGGCGGGTGGCAAGATTCTGGAGGTTGCCGTGAATCTGGGGGTAGATTAGCAATGGAGTACAAGTCAACGGGGTGAGCCTATCTAGTTTGAAGAAAAGAGGTGAGCAGGCAGCAGCAGCAGCAGCAGTAAAGGATCATTGTATCGAGGCGTATTGATAGTGATCAACGAGTTTTCTTTAGCACTTCCCATGTGAAAATGTGCGGGCCAAGTCAGTGCGGAAACTAATGGTATCGCAGGACACCGTCTAGCCTGGGACGTGTCGTACGAGATGCTGGTTTTCGCAAGCAAATAATGTCCCATACTGGGATTTTGAGCTTGCCCACATTTCAAACCCGGAATTCTATACTGATGTATCACAGTGCCCCCAGAACACCTGAAGCTTGGCATCATCTAGCATCTTGCAGGTTAGTCTAGCGTGGGGTACGACCGCGTCTGGGACAGCATCCAGGAGTGCAACTTCGTAGGGCGCGGTGCAACCGAGGAAAGACCTGCCCAATCATCTGCGTCCCAAAGTCACACTTTGTGGAGTGATTCTAGCCTCAAAGCTCGTTCTGACGGCGACATGCGATGAGCACCTTCACTCATGCGCCATGATCCAGCCCGAACCGAGACGACGGGATCGTGACCTTTTACTCCCTGCGAAGCCTCTTTAAGGCATGCATTCCGGACAGGAGAAGACCCTGGTGGTCGATCAATCGCACATCGCGAGATCAGAGCCCGAATACACAGCCGCGTCTAACCTTTGCCGAAGCCTGAAGAGAAGCCGATACTCCAAAGACTACTGCCCATGGGTTCTTCTAGCCTCCATAAGCTGTAATACGGGGCTTTGTGTGCCATCGAGGTGCGTGAGTCCGGCTCGGAGCGTGACGTCGCAAGAAAGCAAGGTATTATGAGTCCATTAGTTGCCACGAAACTGTCAATATGTCCCTCTGCTGCACAACGATCAAGGTCGGGTTAATGTTATATAGCTTGGCAACTCGAAGGAATCTACTTGTCACGAGCCGAAGGGCTCCGGCTTGGTTCACTAGTCTTTGGAGGCGTTTGGGGCGTTCTATGAGTTCCGGAAAGGGGATAAGGGGAGAGGAGGACCACTGGGGTTAACTACTGGGTGGCCCCTATTAAGGTCCCTATGATCCCGATCCTGAGGAGAGAGGGTCAGAGAAGAATATCCATCTTTACATACACCCATTATACTGTCTTCTTCACTCCGTACCATACATCTCTGATAGTTGTGGACTAGTATCTCAGTAACCCCCCCCCCCCCCCCCCCCCCCCTTGTCCAAAGACGTCGAGCTCCGTTGACAACAATGTGGCTTGGGACAAAACATACTCATTATCTAAGAAGATTGCAAGATCGAATCAATCAATGAAGCTAATTGAGTCGCACAGAGAAAGGCCAAGCATGCGGCTTGGAATAGCCCTATTCAATCAACTTATAGTAACGGCCTCAGCTGGTGCTTTTGCACATAGAAAGACCAATAGGCAAATCAGCTCTCGCCACTACTTCTTCAATCTTCGCACCGCATGTAAGGTCATCGGGTGTCAATATTGACGACTGAAAATGACGGTAAAACGACCGGAAAACTTCGTCTATCCCAGCCACCAGACGGTGCGGGCTCTCAATGAAGACTGCTACCACCGAATCATCTCTCCGAGATGCCAATCTCTGGAGTGCTGTTGACGGCAATTCTTGGCTCTGACCCAACAATGTCCCAGTAGTACTTCATCAGGAAGTGCGTCAAAGCGATTTCGACGTCGTTGCTAGCGAAGAAACGGCCAGGACAGGCATGTTTCCCGTGGCCGAAGCCCAAGACCTCTGGGCTTGTGCTCACGAATTGCCGCTTGTTTTCTTGCCCGGGACTCGTATCGCATGCTCGCGAACCGATGACCGTCACACTGGTCGGCGTCCGCTCCAAACACTTCTGGATCTCGTATGTGGAACGTCGGTATCGTGATGTGGGAGCCCGTCGGTATGGTATGGAGGTGGCGTCTGAAAACGTTACGTCGGCTTCAGCGTAGCGATTCATCATGTCCAAGTATGAAAACGTCAGCTTGAGTTTCAACAGGACGTGAGATGGGAAGATGGCAGTGAAACGAAGGCTTGGTACGACGAGAGAGAAGCAGGTGAATGAATGTTTCCGACTGACTTGGTCCTAGAACATGGAGACGCTGACTCTCTTTCATGCGGCTAGCCATAAACTTCAGCTTATAGGGGCTCGTCTTCTCCCAACCGCCTTCTTCGTTGTACACCCTAATGATGTCCTCGCGGAGGAGACCGATGTACTTTGGATTTGAGATCAAGTCGTACATAGTTGCCGTAAGGAAGGTTGATGTGGTGTGGATGACTGCTGCTGTAGGGAAAAGCTGCCCGGAAACAACATCGAATGGTCGACCTTATCGCACATCACCCAGCCAAAGATGGATAATCTTGTGGTTTAGGGACTTCGGCACGCCTGGCTCCGCGGTATGCCAACTCGCGCTCGATGATGTTTCTGGCTCGGCAGATGAGCCCTGGCAGAAAGTAGCGGACCAGTCGCTGCATGAACAACGGCCAGGATGGAAGCTCCTGTTGAGACCACATCACGACAACCGTGGATCGGATGGAAACGTCGATACACTCCTGGCGATGGCAAAGAAGGACGCCTAAGAACACAAAGGCTGCATCGTCCCCCCCCAAGGGCCCAAGGATTGTTCCTGCAGACCGCTGCGGCAAGGCTTGATAATGTCAGCAACCTGTGGTCGGAATCAAGGCTTGGGACTCCTAGAAGCCTTGAAAATCACTTCATCAGTCGTTCGCGCTCATATTCTCCCATAATTTAGAAGATTGAAGTGTCGCGGAGGGTATAGATCATAGCTGAAGGCGGTCTGCCGTGTCCATGCTGAATTTGAGACCCATCGCATACTCTGAACATTGCCATCGGGCTTTACGCCTAGCTCTTGATGAGAACGTCATAAAAGTGAAGTGCCATGATGCAAGTTTTCAGAAGAGAAATAGAAGCGTCAATGCTAATGAGACTCCCAAGTTTCGCCTCAACCGTTCTGGTCGACGTTTCAACTTGGACGTCATTACGGCCAAAAGGAAAAGAAAACCAAAAAAATGAGGAACTCAGTGCTGGACGCCGCCCCCCCGCCAAGAAATATCATCTACCACTGAGTACACCCTGCTTGTCGCACAAGGGGACCGTTTCCGACGGTGGAAGTACTTGGACATAAAGTCCTAGAGCCGTGGGTCGAGACATCAACAACTTTTCTAAAGGTGTAGAAATACATGACTGCAAAACAAGCTTAGCTGAACTTAGAGTTTTGGTTTCTATCACTTGGTATCCTTAGGTTCAAACATTCCGTGGACATCTGATAGCGTTTCCATAATTCATGGTTCTGTTGCTGTTGCAGCGTTGCTAGAGGTGGCAGAAGCTCCTAGGTAGAAGTAAGCCACCGTCAACGTGCGGAGGCAGGTCAAAAAAGACTCTAGCTTTGCATCCATGGATTTAAAACCCTCCTTGGTTCGGAGGAGCTATGCTGCTCAATAAGAAAAGGCGATGCGCCAAACCTTGCAGAACACAACTTACCAACTACATGTCACCGTCTCAACGACTTATCTCTGACTGGGGCACTTAGGTTCTCCGGGACAAGGTACCTTACATTCACCATCCCTTAGATCCCTCATGGGAGTGGCATTAACAGCTCTACAGGGCATCAGTATGTCAAACACTTACAGCATTTTCGTCTACGGGCCTTTGAATGATCCCGGAGACGTTTACACGGCCATCCACGGCCAACGAAGTCCTCCGAGTCCCCTAAGAGACGGGCACTATTGGAGAGAGGCCACCTACTACACCGGAAGAGAAACCTGGCTCGCGGGAGCGTACGGAGATTTCAGATTGAGCAGCAATCAACGTGGAGTCCCCGTGCGAGGCAGGCTACTCTCAGGATTGAGCGACGCCGAGTTCAATGCTTTCCGCAACATGTTCCCCAACAACTACATCGACCAACACGTCTTCACCCTGTGTAGGCATGGGAATGAAAAGGCGCAGATTGCCATGGTCTTCATCCCGAATCCGTCTACGCAGAGACAGCTTCAGCAGCAACAACAGTTCGTGCAGGCCCAGCCTGCTGCTTTTGGACAAAACCCGTCCGGAGCGTTCAACTCCTCCTCGCCGGCAGTCCAGCCTGGCTTTGGGCAAAACCCGTCCGGAGCGTTCAATTCCTCCTCGCCGGCGGCCCAGCCCGAAGGATTGCAAATGGATTTCATGACGGAAGGCGCATCTACTGTCTAGCTGAAAGGACGAATTACCAACAGCTGCTTCGAAGAGAATTTCAGGTACTGCAGACGCATGATGGGGCTGGGATACAGATCTTCCCCTGGCCCCGACCTCCCTATACCATGTATAATTAGATGACCTATCGAGAACGGATTCTTTTCTGTTCGAATATCACAATCTGGAAGAACCCTCATTTCTGACAAAACCATTGCTCGGTGATGCAGCCAAGAACTCTGAGTCCGAACAGGCTTACTTGATTGGTGACTGACGACGGGACTGATGCTTGTCCCTTCTGCAAGACCGCCGAGCCTTATGCAACGTCCACTGCCGGCTTTTCTTGAGCATAGGTTACATGGCGAATACCGGCATTGATGCAAGGTCCGGAAGTCCCTCATGGCAGGCTGACATGCTGACATGCTGCCAAAGAGGTCGAGGATCGCCTTCTCTGTTGACAGGTCCGCAACTCGAGCGCAACGTCGACAGATTCCCGCACGCGTTAGATGAAAAATTGCAGGGCCGTCCTTTTCTATAAGTACAGCCGGTATCGTACGCAGATGGGATGAACGTGCTGGGGAGTTCATGAATACGACGCGGCGCGGCGGTGTGCGACAATGTCAGCCAACTGGACCAGCCCGTACGTTCACCTCAATGACCCCATCGAATTGTTTTCCCCAGTCTACCAGGGCCTGACGTGTGTGCCACCAAACATTTACGACTCGGGCAACTGTACCATGGGTGGTTTTCCTTGGTATGTTATCAACGCGACCTCCCCAAAGCATGTCCAGGAGGGGGTCAAGTTCGCGAAGGAGACGGGAGTGCGCCTTGTTGTGAAGAATACGGGCCATGACTTCTCCGGCAAGTCGGGCGGTGGAGAGTCGCTGAGCATTTGGACGCACTACGTGAAGGACGCGGAGTACATCGAGGAGGTTGTCGATCATGTGGAAGGATACTCTGGGCCTGCATTCAAATGCGGCACCGGCGTACAGGCCTTCGAGATTTACGAAATCGCGTACCAGCACGGAAGAGTCGTCGTCGTCGGAGGTGAGGGTGAGGTGAGCAGGCTTCTGCCAGATTGGGCTCGCTTCATCCATCTAACATTGGATTTCCAGACTGTAGGGGTAATGGGAGGCTACGTCCAAGGCGGCGTCTCAACATTCGGTGTTGCGACATCTGTCACGGTGAAAGCTTTCCCAGATGTACCGACTGCGGCTTCTGGGTTCAAGTTCTCGACGGCGGATGGGCTCACCAACGACACCTTTTGGGCCGGCGTGCGGAACTACTTTGACCATCTTATCCACACCGCCGACAACGGAACATGCTCTTACTTCCTCATGCTGCCGAACAATCCCAGCCCAGGAAACTTACTGTTACAGATGACGCCCTTCTTCGCACCGAACAAGACGTCCGCGGAGGTGGAGACTTTACTGGACCCAAGGCTCACCGAGCTTCGGGATCTGGGTACACAATTTGACCAAAACATCATGTAATACGATTCCTTCTACCCAGCTTGGAAGGACTTCTTCCCCTTGGTGGTCGTTGAGAAGGTTAACGTGCAAAGCGGCTCCCGCCTATGGCCGCGAAAGAACTTGGAGTCCGACGAATCAAAGCAAGCGACGTTCGACGCCATTCGTACATCCCTCGAGACGAATCACGTATTTGTCGGTCTCAATACCAAAGCCACCAGCCCGGATGACCCAGACAACGCCGTTAACCCCGCCTGGCGTGAGAACATTCTCTTCGCGCTTCAGTTCGCCCGCTGGTCCGTCAACGCCACTACCGAGCAGATTCTCGAGGCCAGGAAGGGATTCACGTTTGGAGACATGCAGCGGTGGCGGGACGCCTCTCCGGGTGCGAGTTCGTATCTCTCGCAGAGTCTGATCGCATGGAGCCGAACTTCCAGCAAGCCTTCTACGGCGACGAGAAGTATCCCCGACTTCTTGAGCTGAAGCGGAAGTGGGATCCTGAAGACCTGTTCTACGCAGCCACCGCTGTCGGAAGCGAGTTTTGGAAGACTGAGACTGCGGACGGGCTACCTCATGAGAATGGTAGGCTTTGCCGAGTTGAGTAGGGCGGCGCAGAGAACTACGCTCATCGAAATGGCTTTTGTAATTTGTTCGAATTGATTAGCTGCCTTATTCTCCCGCGGAGGGTCTTCGTGTTAAAGTTCCGAGAACACCTGGATGCCATACTCACAACCTTCATGGCTCGCAGCGAACGACTGAACCCTATGCATTTGATGTTTTCATGTGCTCTTGGTAGCGGAGATACCTCTCTGAACATTTAAATCATTCGGAGTATCTTTATTTGAACCTCTGTCAAGGGGAACTATTCAAAGTCCAGGAGCCGTCACAACTTTCGAACTTCTGATTTTTCGCCAAAGCAATCGAGGCCGACGACGCCAAACCACCACCAAGATGGATTCAGACGCGCTTTTGGACAATCTCGCATCGAACAAGACGGCTTTCGAAGTTTTCAGCGCCAACGCCACGAACTATTCAGAAGAATGGACTCAAGAGCAGCGCTATGAGGAATACCTACAGTCCATAGAGCCCTCCCCGTGGTCTTCGTATCAGTACTTGCTCTTCGTGTACACGATCGGTCTCGCGTGCGCCGCGATCTCCGTGAACTGCAGAGAGAAGCACCGGGCGGCCTTCATAGGTGCCTTCTGCGCCATCGGCGTCGAAGTCGTACGCTACACCAGCACGCTGAATCTCAGCTACGCGGTGAAGGACACGATCCTGAAGGGCGTCATCATTCACTGCATGGGGTCGGTGGTCATGGTCCTGCGCGAGAAGTTCGTGCTCACCGCGGAGCAGAAGCGGCTTCCGTGGGGGCGACGCGCCGTCTTGACCTACAAGACGCTTTGGAACGGGCGCTTCGTCGGGACCACTCGCCCGGCTCCAGTCTACCACCTCCTGAAGAAGCTGGAACGACAAGACGCACCGCCTGCGGTCATCGAGGAGGTCGCCGAGAAGGTCCACGAGGAGACCGAGATCGAGGACGGCAAGACGGAGCGGAAAGAACCCGGCCTCCCGGCGCCCAAACGTTCAACCAACCATGGCGTCATGCCGCGGACTTGGGACCTCGCTTGCGAGTATGCCGCCAAGACGTGGCGCAGCCCCCGGCTTCGGTTCCTGATCACGTCCGCCGCGCACATTGCCCTGATCGTCCTCGTCGACAACTTCAAGGACGTCGTGGTCCAGCGGTACCTCCGGTTCGGCTGGGCCGACGTCGCCGACCACAAGCGCGGGATCGTCCGGCGATACTTGAGGGGCGACGACGTCGCCGTCCGCGAGGCCGTCGTCCGGGCCTACTTCGCCTTCGAGGGCCTGTGGGGCGCCTACAACTGGTACAACCGCTGCCACCTCACCTTCGCCATCTTCTTCGTCGGGATCGGCTTCGACGAGCCCGGGGAGTGGCCGCCCGTCTTCGGCGACATCCGCCAGGGGTGGAACGTCCGCCGGTTCTGGAGCAAGTACTTCGACCGCATCATCTACCGGACCGTCAGCGGGTGGGGGGAGATCATCATGGAGTGCGCCGGCCTGGGGCGGCGGCCGTACGGCGGCGTGAGGCGCTGGGTCCTGAACGGCCTCGTCTTCGCCCTCAGCGCCCTCTTCCACGCGTACACCGACCACCTGGCCGGCATCGAGTGCGGCTTCTGGGCGGAGGTGGCGTGGTGGATGGGCAACTACGGCGTCATCGTCTTCGAGACGGCTCTCTTGTGGGCTCTGCGGACGCGGTGCCCGAGGTTCTACGACGCGATGAGCGGCAAGGTTGGCAAGGCGATCGGGTTTTCTTGGGTCTTCTACTGGATGTGGTGGTCTACCCCCAAGAACCAGTTCCCCGCCATCAAGTGTATGTCGAATATGTATTAGGAAGTTTTCTTGCATCAGAATTAGTTGGAGGAAGTTGGGGTTTTCCGTCTATCCCCAGGAGACCGGTCTTTACTTGTTGTTTTGGTCATGGTGTTCGGGGCCGTCATAATAACTTATCACGCTGCTGTGGAATGGGTTGATAGATTATATACGAATGCGATCGAGCACAGTCTAACATTATCAATGAAAACTTCATCCTAAAACCCCGAATCTGCACCTAAAGTTCTTCATCATTTGACGAATGCGATCGAGCACAGTCTACTTGCTTTTCATCATTGTACGTAGATGCGTATCCTTAGTAACCTCCCGGCGCAGACGCCTTATGCCTCTTAGAGGTGGATAAGGGCGTTAAATAGAACAACAACAAGAAGAAGCAAGCGCTACGGCGTGGCCCAATATGAAAATGGTCGTAGCGAAATTGCGGGCAAACTCCGTGAGCATTCTCTCCGTGGAGGAATTCTAAGGATCCTAGAGATCTTCAAACATTTTGTTATTATTGAAAAGGCCTTTGGGGGACGCTTTCCAAACCCGAAAACCGTCATTCTTGAAAACCCACGATTTTCAACATGGAGAAATTTATCGACGTCCCGCGGACCATCAAGAATCTCACCCTGGAGAAGATTAGACTTCTTGCGGGAAAGGAAACATGGACACGCAGTCAATAGATTGACTGAATATACCTACCCATCACGGTACGGGCACGTCTCTCGGGGTATATTGACTTGACTGATCCACTAAGCGCGAATAAACTTCCGATGGACCCGAAGAGGTTCGTGTTACTGCTTTTTCCAATGGTGCAAGTGATTCTTCGTGAGCCAAGCGCAACCAGCTCACGCATGGTGCCGCCCGGATGCTTGTTGCCGTCAGCCACAGACATCATACATGGGCGCAACTTTCGACATCGAGCTTCCGCATGACGTCGGAGCGACGCTCGCCATGGACGCAAAGGAAAATAAATGCCAAGTCATTCTCGCCCCAACGCCCAACGGGTTGTCTACAGAGGTTCCCCTCTCATCGGCCGTGGCTTCGAGGCATTTGACGAGGATGCGGTTTTAAGTGGTACCTTGGCGTCGGCGTACGTCAATGGCGTCCAGGAAATGGTGTAGGGTTCTGTCAAGCGCTATGCCGCTCAAGATCAGTCGATCATGTGGATAAAGTACTCCATCCAGGTAAGGACAATACGTGAGCTGCATTTCCTCTCAGATCGCTGTCAAAGAACGCCGACCCATGGTCCTTTCATGACGGCCTACCATCCGAATCAACAGCACCCACGCAAGTGAAAATAACTGGATGCCGGAGAAACTCCCGCGTTAAGACTGGAAATGGGACGGCCTGTGACTGAATGACAGGCTCGTAACTTATAGCACGTTAGAGGCCGTCAAGACTCAACGCTGGCTTGGACCTTGAGATGCCAGGTCCAGCAAGGTGGCGGGGTCATGCAATCACTGACGTGGGCTATATCTCTCCTCAAGGTGTGATAGGCAACAATTGACCAGCGAGCGAGTTCGTAACCTGTTGAGCCCGATCAACAAGGTGCTTCCGGAGCTGGAGTACCGTCCCGATGGAAACGGAGGGGATACGGAAGAGAAACGTCAGCCGTGCCGCAAACTGGCGAGCGACTCTACTCTGCCTCTTGATCCACCGTCAAAAACCACACTCGGCCTTATCGGACCTGCTGTTCGATTGCCTTCCATTGGCGGTGTTTGGGGTTGGAGCTTTGGCTCGCCGAGGAGGGTGTTTTCTTACGTGATCATCTCGCGCAGTGCTTGTCCGCAAGGTGAGAAGTATTGAGCGCAGACTTCGAGCTCGAGGTGAACTTGACGTGGAAGGGAATATGAACGGAACGAGTATAGGAATTCTGCGAAAAAACATGTAAATAAGGGTGATGAGAACCTGCTTAGATGGTGTTCAGGCTCAGGATCCCTATTTCCGTGTTGTGCCCTGATGAATGTAACAGATGAAAAGTTACCCCAATAATTGCTTGATTTGAACCTCTACATGATCGCCGGCTGTTCCGCCTTTTTGCATTTGAGAAATTCCCCGAGGCGGAATCATCTCACTTCCTATCGCCAACACCAGTTTCAGGGGCATCAGTCGGCCATCTTTGGTGTGCCAACCGCAAAGCTCGCGTTGCCTAAGCGTGCTTGCGACTCTTGCAAACAACGCAAAGTCAAAGGAAGAAGACCCCAATCGATTTCTAAGCTTTTCTCTAGCAATTGGGCTGAGCTGTCCTCACCATCGTTCCGTGATTTCTGACGCTAGGCAGTGCGGTGCAACTCAGCTGGAACTGCCCGGTCTCAAATCTCGACTGCACTTCTCATTGTAGTACCCCCTAAGAAAGGACCGAAAACGCCAAAAGGAAAACTCAAGGAGCTGAATCCCTCAAAATACTGGTGGGTTTTTCTCCCCCGGAAAGAGTAGTGACAGCCATGAGAAAGCAGCTTCATACAGAAACATCATCTGTGGTTCACTCCTTGATAAACCCCTCTGATTCAGCATCGGGAACTCGGCAGAGCCTCTTTTCCTCCATCTCAGGATTAATGCCGTCGCCCACCATCAGACAAGTGGTTGACAAGGTGCATCTCACTCTACGTCCCTGCACATGTTCCCAGTATCACCCGTGTGCCACGTTCCAACCCTCCGAGCCATGGCTGCTTGGTATGTTCCGGTGGCAAGGCTCCATATCCCATTATGTGAGTGACCAAGCCTTCGATTCGGTTCCGGCAAAGACAAAGTTGGTATTATAAGGCCTTTCACACTGCTCACTGCTGTGAGGGCCGTTGTCGCGTCTATCTATTCCCAATATCTCTTGCCATATCGAGACAGCTTGGGACCCCCTTTCTTGCGGGCGGCTTATAGAAGTATATTAAAGACTTATAGGAATTATAACACTCAATATCCGGATTATTTATCACTAGCCATTCATCTTCTACAGTCAGTAGTATTATAGCACTTAGCCAGCAAAACCCCCACTAGCCTAGCACATCTCAAGTCACCAAGATTTATTAGCTCAGCATATTCTACTTCACAGAGAGGAGACTCTTTTATAGTGTTCTCCCCTAGAGGCCACTCTTCTTCGAAATAACTTCTGGGTGCTGTGTGTGTGTGACAAGTCGGCTATCGCCTTAGCGAACCGCATGCCACTTTGCCGGCGCCTCTGTTCGACTCAATAATGAACAGCCGAGAAAAGGGACAAGTACGGGTGTCTCGGCTGGAACCAAGCAAGCAAAGACTGCCGGAATCATTCAAAGGTACCCTCATGGAAGGGTTCCGTTCGATCAAGCGATGCTGGGCGTCAGCAGGTAAACCTTCTAGCAGCCACCACAAGACGCCTTATGCCTCTTAGAGGTGGATAAGGGCGTAAAATAATACAATAACCACAACAACAACTAGCAGCCACCAGGTCTAAGAGCCAAAACACAGCACTCGATGACGCGACAACCCGAAAAAGTACAACCGCCGGAAAGGAAGCCATGATAAAGATATACAACGAGGTGGTCGGCTTATTGGACGACTTTCCTTCCTGGCTACATTCCCGGGATATCGTTGAACTGGACCCTCAATGTGAGGTTACGTTTCAGTATCATGTTTCTGGACACAAAATTCGCGGATGATTGCCCTGTTTCACAACATATGAATCATCGTTCTTCGTCAGTGTATTGCGCATGTTCTTATCACTCTCATTGGTCTCAACGACGACCCTTTGACGCTGGCCATGGAACAGACGAACATCGCGCGCGATGTCGTCCATAGCTTGAGAAGCGTCCCGTTTTGAGTGCATACAGACCAACGGGGAACCTGGAGTGAGTCTTAACTCACTTTAAGATGGACTTACCAAGATTGATAATAGATAATAAAAAGATCGAGCTCATGTGTGTTGTGGGGAGCATCCTGTTCGAGCTCTCTCAGAAAGTCGAAAACGACGTTATACGTAGTCGGGCTAGCTCGCTTCTCTCATCTTTGCTTGGCATGATTACTTGCCAGACTTGACTCGAAAACGCCAGATGAGTTAGCAAATCAGCAAAATTGGCGTGAAATGGTACTCTTCGGCGGGAAACCGCCACTCGGTCTTGTTTGCGAGGCATTTCCACAATCTAATTGACACCATGAGCACATAGCCTCCCCCAGGTCCTACCACTTGCATTAGTCCAGCGCTAGTATCGAACGGCGTATTCTTCGCCAACCGCGGTGTTACTGAATTTCTCTCGATGAGCTGCAACATACTTCAGTTGAATCGGGAGTATGATACCGTCATATATCATAATTGATATCATTCGGGAAGACGAGATCGAGCATGCTTGCATTTAGACCGATCCATAGCCCGCCCCCTTCTACAACGACAGACACCCGAACACCTGCGGCTCCCGCCGTTTGGCTTAGGTGTTGGTGTCACAAGTCATGCATACCAAACCCCTCTTACCCTAACTTTTGATCCCGTCCAGCCGCTTAGGTCGACTTTCACGATATACTGGCTGACAGGAAACCACGTGAGTCTTGGCCGTGAAGCCCAGAACTGCTGCTACCCACGCCCTAATACGACGAAAGGTTCGCGGCCACCGTTAGCTGCATGCAAGATCCCCCGGCTCGAACCACCATTTCCCGATGGGCTTTCGTGCCGACAACGGCCGGTGTGGTCACGCTTCGACGGCTGGCCATCTGGACCCCCTCATATCTCACCGTCCATCTCGAGGTCAGTCCGGGATTCTCTGCTTACTCGACGTTGAGGGTACACGAAGGCCTCACGAAACCCGGCTCCAACATGGCAAAGAATCTACAGAAGCTCCCTGCGTATCTCACCCGTCTCTTCGGTCTCGCGGGTCGGACCGCCGTCGTCACGGGAGGCAGCTCGGGAATCGGCAAGGAGATCGCCCTCGCTCTGGGCCAGTCCGGCGCGAAGGTCATTCTCATCGCCCGCCGCGAAACCCCCCTCGCCTCGACGGTCGAGCAACTCAAACAGCTCGGAGTGCCCACAGCGTCGATATCGGCCGACCTCGCGCACCTGGCAGACCTCAACCACGCCATCTCCAGGATCAAGAGGGCCCACGGCGTCCCGGACATCCTCGTCAACGCGGCCGGGGTCTCCCATCGCCCTCCGATGTCGCACATCACGCAGGGGGCGTGGGACCTGACGATCGCGGCGAACCTCACCGCCCCGTTCGCGCTGGGGCAGGCTTTCGGCCCGGCCATGGCGAAGAGGGGGAGCGGACGCATCATCAACGTGGTGAGCCAGCAGGCGTTCCGCGCCTCCGGGAACAGCGGGGCGTACGGCGCGGCGAAAGGCGGGCTCGTCGCGCTCACGAGGTCGCAGGCGGAGGCGTGGTCTCCGGGCGGGGTCCTCTGTAACGCTATCGCGCCCGGCGTCGTGGAGACGCCGATGACGGCGGAGGTGCTCGCGGATCCGGAGAAGGCGGAAGCGCATGCGGCGAGGACGATGATCGGACGGAACGGTGTAGCGGAGGATTTTGCGGGTGTGGCGGTTTGGTTGGCGAGCGATGCGAGCGCGTCGGTTACGGGGCAGACTATCTTTGTCGATGGAGGATATTCGGCCACTTGAGAGGCTGGTTTGTGTCGTATGGAAGCATCACAGGAGCTGTCTTTGGGCTCCGTACGGCATCTCGGGGAGGTTTACCACACAGAGCGGAATTTCGGTACATAAACTCAGGCACGTGAGGATCATAACGTTCCTAGCATCTTGATCTTCATCTGAAATTTGAGATATCTTCATGACAGCGGATGGTTTACCTGATTAGTCTTATAAGTAGTTAATTACTCGCTGTAGAGAGTAAGACAGTTTCGCTTTGCCACAATGGATAAATGTCTCTTCTAATACTGAGGTCGATAGCCTGTAGAAGAGATTATCGTGAAATCAAACTTGCGATTACGAATCTAGAGTTCCCGGTCTTCGACGGACTGGGTTGATTGCCGATATTGTTTACGTACCTGAAGCCCTTATAATGGTTCTCAATCTCTAAAGTCCCCGAACTGGGTGGGTGCGGCGGCATCGGCAGCAGCCAGCGGCCAAACGTTCAACAAGAAGATGGATAATATCAGCCGCACAGGCACACAGACAACAGCTTTCTGAAACAAAATTATATAACATCTTCAAACCGGAGGCCGTGAAGGAGGGTCGGGGCCGAATCAACGGCGCGGGTCTGGTGGGAAACCGGCGTCGCTCGTGTTCGCTACCTAGTACTCGGAGGTAAAGTTGAGGTTGTGTCTTCGTCTTATCCGGATCAGACTCCGGACCCCACTTTGGGCCGATCTCCGCCTACTGATTCGGGGCATCCTTCAAGATTGGAGGTTGTAAGCTCCTATCGCCAACCTACTTATAAGCATGTAGTTGCCATCTTTTTCCGGCCAGCGATGGCAACGATGGCGGATGAGAACAAATCTAAACCTGGACTTAAATCCCAACACCGTGTTTGACCGCCGAAATCTACCCGAAAGCCGCAGTTATGACCATCACCCCGGACGAACTCTGGGGACTGGTTTCCCAACTATCAGCTCTGGTCAACAGGCCTCGTAATGGGCCTCCGATGCTGAAAATGGAGCGTATCGCGGAGAATTGTACGAGACCAGGGGGTTCCCGTCCGATCCCATAAATCGCCTCTTCCCGTACGTCGAGATTGTTGTTATCCGAATTTTCATCGACTGGAAGGTGTTTGAGAACATTCACATGGACGGAGCTGTCTCGTTCACTCAGCTCGCCAAGATATTGGATGTGGACGAGTCGGTGCCGAGTATAGGTCGTGCTGAGGTTCGCCATGATGAGAACGCAAACACCGTGAAGGGCGATATGCGTGGGTCCTAATTTCCCGCAACATCCTTTCGCAAAAGGGCTCGAACGAGTTGGCGGATACGGATACCTAAAAGCTGTATTTTCCGGGTGGCCAAGAGTAGAACTTGAATACGTTGTGTAAGGCACGAAACGTAACTTACAGTACAAGTAAATTACTCATCATGCCTTACAAGCTACAATGAGATGTTTTTTGAGGCGCGTGAAAATGCCAGAATACTATACTCACTACGGCCAAATCACACGCCATACTCATTCGCAAATGGACAACCGGATGAGACTCGTGGGTAATTGTTCACAGCAAACCTGAGAGACTTAAGCGGCTGATGGAGGCCATGTATACCGTTCGTCACAGACCTATAATTACCAGGACCTATGACCTCAGCTAGCTGCGGGAGGGACTCACGAACCTCCAGCACAAGGATCGGATTGCCTTCGTTCGACGTGGGGGGCGGCAAGGGACATATGACCAAGGATGTGTTGGCAGGCAGCCCGTTCATGGAACCTGCCGATCGCGTGGCACTTGAAGACAGAGATGAGATGATGAAGCGAGTGGCAGACAACCAAGAACCGAAGCTTGCAGGGGTAAAGTTGCAGAGTCAGGACTTACCACATATTTCATCTGTCGCTGCCTGCATAATTGAAGCGATGAAGTGTCTCATAAGATACTGAGCCACATCAGCAACGCCATGGCACTGGACAGCAGGATTGTCATTACTGAGTTATTAATGGATGATCCACCTCGGTCCCTTCAGGCCATGTACAACTTCACAATGATGCATATCAATGGAAAGGAAAGGACGGCCAAGGGATGAAGTGAGCTTGCGGCGCGTGGCGGTCTGAAAGAGGCGAACATTTTTGGGACGAGCGATGAGTTGAAGGCTGTGGAATCGGTCAAGGTTTGAAGGACATTTGATCACGGGGTTGAACTAGTTGAGTTCAAAGTCGGAACTAGAGACGCACAATCCGAGTCAGGAAACTTTGAGAGTAAACACTGAATCTCATTCACGCAAGATCTTGGTATGCGGACACGGAATTCATTGGAAGCGTCGAATATCGTGCTGCTTGCCGAGTGTCCAAACCCAGGTTACGCGGCTCGTCCGAGACGAAGATATCTCGGGTCTGCCTTACTGAACACTACAACCCCCGAACTCCAAAATGTGATCACCGCTTCGGAGGGGCCGTTCGGCGAGGGCGGGGGACGCTACGTCCCGAAAAGGAAGGTGCTCTCACATATTCTCCGCCGATGCCGGCATCCCCTGCCGAGGTACTTGTACCGAGTATCCATACAGGGATCCCCCGCGCGTCTCCGTATCAGCACTTTCTGGAGTGTTAACATGTGTTTCGATAAACAAATACAAACAAATGCACTCTACTCTTCGATAAGCCGCGGACCGTGGAGCGATTGCATCAATTCCCACACGTACTCGCGTTCTTCTTTCCTTGGTGACCAACCTCGTCTGCGGAAGGGGAGTTCCACGGTCTGCAGCCAAGAGCCCAGCCGAACCCCCTCCTCCCATTTTGTCATCCCTTTTCGCGGTGAACCGGGGAACCAAGTTGAGTTCAGGTACAAGCCGCGAAAAGCACCAACGTTACATTCCGTGATAGGCATAGGGCATCTTCACCTGTCGCCTGCCCCGAAATGAAGCTCCTTCCAGCCTCCTGGGTCCATTTCCTATCGGGTTGTGGGCGCAATTGACACGAAAGCGCCATTCAAGCTTCCTCATAAAGCTTGACTGCGCCTGCTGATCGTCGCTTGCTTCCCTCCAGCTACTCAGCTGTTCCTTCTAGGCCAACGACAGAGCTTGTGACCTACCGCTGCATCACGCAGGCTCACCTCTTTGTCGATAAGCTCAATTTGGTCATTGGAAGCTCGGGATTTCCACCCAGCCACCATGAAGTCCCTTCCGGTCACCGCTGCCGTCACGCAGCTGCTTCTCGGCTTGCTGCAGCCCGCTCTGGCTGCCCCGAGCACTGGAGCCCCGAAGCTCGGTGCCGTCGCCTCCGAGTCCGATATCTGCAGTGAGGTCGGTACGGAACTGCTCAAGAACGGCGGCAATGCGGCCGATGCCATGGTGGGCACCGTCTTCTGCGTGGGAACCGTCGGCATGTACCACAGCGGTATCGCCGGTGGTGGCTTCATGATCGTCAGGTCGAGCAACGGGACCTACGAGTTTATCGACTTCCGAGAGACCGCGCCGGCGGCCGCTTTCGAGGATATGTACACCAACAACACGGCCGCCAGCATGTACGGTGGTCTGGCGAGGTGGGTCCGGTGCAATCGCGTAAGGTAGCTTGTTGGCCGTCAGACTAACAGCTTCCAGTGGTGTCCCAGGTGAGCTCCGCGGTATGGAGTATTTGCACAACAAGTACGGTCGCCTTCCGTGGGCCGACGTCGTCGCTCCTTCAGTCAAGATTGCCCGTTTCGGTTTCAGAGTCAACGAGGATCTGGTGAAGTACATGGACACCGTCAGTCCAAACGACTTCTTGACCGATGACCCTTCTTGGGCCATTGACTTCGCCCCCCGCGGTAGCAGAGTGAAGCTCAACGATATCATGACGCGCAAGCGATACGCCAACACCCTCGAGACCATCGCCAAGGAGGGTGCGGATGCTTTCTATACTGGTGCCATTGCGAACGCGACAATTGCCGCACTGCAAGAGTCCAACGGCACGATGACCCTTGAAGACCTTAAGAACTACACGGTTGCCATCAGAGATCCGGCGCAAATCACCTACAGAGGCCACAAGCTCACTGCTTGCAACGCGCCGTCTGGCGGTATCGTCGCTCTCAGTGCTCTGAATGCCGTCAGCGGCTACGAGGGCTTTGGAGACCCTGCCGCCCGCAACCTCACGGTCCACAGACTTGACGAGGCCATTCGCTTCGCCTATGGCCAGCGCTCAAAGCTCGGCGATCCGCTCTTCGTCGACGGCCTGTCCGAGTACACCAAGAAAATGATCTCTCCCGAGACTGGTGCCGAGATCCGCTCCAAGATCTCGGACTTCCGCACGCAGAACGTGTCTGCGTACAACCCTGAGGGTCTTGAGTCACTCGAGACCCCCGGAACCTCGCACGTCGCCACTGCCGATGCCAGCGGCCTGGCCATCTCCCTCACAACTACCGTCAACCTCCTCTTCGGATCTAGGATCATGGTCCCCGACACGGGCGTGATCATGAACAACGAGATGAACGATTTCAGCATCCCTGGCTCCAGCAACGCCTTCGGATACGTCCCCAGCCCGGCCAACTACATCCGCCCCGGCAAGAGGCCTCTGTCGTCCATCTCGCCAATCATTGTCGAGAACCCCGATGGAAAACTGTACTTCGTCATCGGCGCTGCCGGCGGGAGTCGCATCATCACCGCCACCATCCAGAACGTCCACAACGTTCTCGACAGGCATTTGACCGCCCCCCAGGCTCTGGCCGAGCCTCGTTTCCACGACCAGCTCAGCCCGAACGTCATCAACGTCGAGTACGCTTACGACAACAGCACCGTCAGCTTCCTACAGTCGCTTGGTCACAACGTCACGTGGGTCGCGCCTGGTTCCAGCACGGCGCAGGGTGTGAGGTTGCTCTCGAACGGTACTTTTGAGGCTGCGGGTGAGCCTAGACAGAAGAACTCTGGCGGTTACGCTGTTTGAGAGCTCTGACCCCTGGAGGCTGACGACTTGATGAAGAATACCTGGTTATTATTAAGAGTAGAAATTAGTCTCTCAATGCACAATATTCGTGGCCAGACGGGCTGCGGGATTCGATGACGCACCACACACCGAATCTTTGGTAGAACACTTGATTCCGATGCATCGCTAGCAGAGCCCACAGCAACGTCACCGAGTCTGAGAGATAACAATGGCGATTAAACAGGACATAGAGCAGTGGTACTGGTGGAAAGGTTCTGACCTCACTACCGTTCACCACGGTCACAAGAAAGTGGTCGTCGCTAAGGTGCATCAACTCGCCAGTCGACGACAAGTAAAAAGCTTTATTCTTCGAGTTAGGTATCCAGAATAAATAGATCAACTGCTGGTATGGCATCTTCCCAGCGGAGTTTTCATACAAACAAACAGGCATCGCCAAGATCTTTTTCCCGATCACCTCAAAGCCATGAACACATTCATCACCCAGGCAGCTGGCCTGTATCTCGGCCTTTTCCTTTCCGTTTACATAGCCAATCGCAGGAATCCAGAACGTCGCGCAAGTCCCGACAATCACCATCACGAACGAGAGATTTCGGCATGGGAAGCCAGCTTCGACCAGAACTTACGTCGTAGCCGGCTCTTCAGGCTTCCCGACGAGGTTCTCCTGGACATCATGCAAGCCGCAAAGCCTTCACCTTTCTGGCGCCTGTACAGTGACTAGACGTCTCGCGAGATTCCACCGCGTCGGACGAGTCAGAGCCCCCGGCGGCACCAGAGACCTCGAGGCCCCTTTCGAGAGCGACGAGGAGGACGCGGCGCCGCGCCCCGAAGGAAAACGGGGTTCTGCGGGACAAGCTTGGGCGCGAGAACATCTCGCGAACTTTCAACGGGCGGTCGACGACCGTGTCTGGGTTCCCTCTGGAGTAGAAGCGGAAGTATGATGGAGGCTGACCGATTCCTTCCTCCGTACCAGAAGCGGCGTCGCGAGGTACCGTGCAGCGGTTGCCAAAGTTTGTATACTTGACGAAGATGGGGGGGGGGGGTTCAGGTCTTTCTTTGTCGCTCGTCGATGGGCAAGATTCGGCCGAAAGGTCGCGACGAGGTTTTGACGGAGGGGTTAGTGAGGTTCCTCGACCCGGCTACCTATGGCGTTATCGAGGCACAGCACCTTGTTTGGCGTGATGACCGAAGGTGTAGGGACGGCAGAGACTGGATGGTGTTATCAAAGTACCTCGAATACCACAAGGAACCACACAACGCTTCACACAGCCCAATCAATAATCTTCCGAATCCATCACCCCTGAGGCCCAAGGGCATATCCGCAGAAAAGGCAGCGAGACTGATGATGCTTGTCTTCGATCCTGTGCCTCGAGGCTCCTTCATGCACTGCCACAGACATGGGCGCGTTCTCCTCGGATCATTGATGGTCTGCTTGGTAATGAGTAACGGCGGATACTCGAACAGACGACAAGGATGACCAGGAAAGCCGCTGAGCGATGATGACCTAGGCCGGCCATCTAGGTTGTTCGCATATCAATGCTGGTCACGCTCGTACCAAGGTCAGTCACAGCATCGCCTGCCGTGATCCTCTCCGTGGCAATCTCTATGTTGTTGTCCACTTTCTTTTGGGGGCCCAGAGCTGACCCTTTAGCTTGTTTACCGTACCTGAAGTAGGATTCTCAGTCACTGCTGATTCGAGGCTGGCAAGCTGAGTCTTGACGCTTTCTTTCCCTGTCGCTTTATATAGTCCTGAATTCGGGGCTAGCTGATCTAGTGTTCTTTGGCCTTAGTGATTGCCTAGAATCCGATAGCACTTTCATAGAGTAATAGATTTCGGGTATAATTGATTGTAACAACCAACATCCATTTTGTTGCACGAATGCCAAGTCTTTGGAATCCGCCGTAAAGCGACATCGAATTCAATGAAAGTGCTCACTACAATGTATCAAAGTGGACAAAAACGAATCTAAACCTGGGTAATAAAAACTGCTAACAGCTATTCATTATTCCCAAGTTTAAGGGACTTCGGTGAATCAGCCAGCGGCCAGCACAACTAGTCAAAGTGATCTTCCTTCTCATAATCAATCATCTGCTCCCTCGAAAGTTTGGCTGCCAAGCGGGCTTTGGGAGTAAATCTCTCGTCCCCAGAAACGAAAGCAAACTGATACTTCCACAATCGCCACCTCTCTGGACTCCACATAGCCCATCGGCCGGTTTCCTGCAGCGTCTTGCACTGCCGGTAAGCAAAGCGGCCTTCTTTCGGCCACATGATCCACTGCGCTGCCGCCACGGTATCCCCGGAGATCCTGTTAGGCCCGCCGATCTCCCGTTCCTTGAGGTCTGGGTAGTTCCTGCTCGAGGGAAGTATGTCGCCGAGCGCAGAGAGAAACCCGCAATCAACCAGACCGAGGGCGGTGATGCGCGCGATGGCCGACTGGAAGTTGCGCCAGCGGAGCTGGGTCTCGCTACCGGGCGTCTCGATGTCTGAATATGGATAGGAGTACTCTGGAATTATGTTATCAGCCTCAGCGAACAGTGTCTCGAATACTTGGAGATCGAACGACTCTACGCAGGTTGGTGGAAATTATACCTTCCGGTTCTCCGTGGAAGAT
This sequence comes from Colletotrichum agaves, assembly GCA_036785465.1. Lineage (NCBI taxonomy): Eukaryota > Fungi > Ascomycota > Sordariomycetes > Glomerellales > Glomerellaceae > Colletotrichum > Colletotrichum agaves. Next base: position 4,745 of record JAXISO010000341.1, on the reverse strand, counting down.
GGAAGGCAGGCTCAGCCAGGTGCCCACGAAAGGCCACAACGTAACCATTTGGCTGTGGTTATCTTCGTCTTCAGGGATTTTGTCGGGCACCTCGTGCTGCGGGAGAGCCCTAAGCGCCTCTATGAAGTGGACTACGGCGTCTTGCCCCGGGTGAAAGGGAGGGAATGCAGTGCAGAGTTTGGCAATGGTCTCGAACACCATCTCAATGTTCCCACTGGCGTTGGGAGACAACGAGCGCAGAGTTATTCCCTGTTCGAATTCTTCGGGGGTCGGGTTCTTGGGGTCGGGTCTCTCCAAGAGCTGGGCGAGGCGGTTGTTGGCTTCTCTAGTAATCCATTCGTCGAAGTCGACCGCAGCTTGGCGCGGGGTGACTGTGCCGTCCACTAAGGCCTGCAGCTTTTGTTTATAGGTGATATCCTCTTCGTCGTCGTCATTTCTGAATAGCTTCAGGTCGAGCACTTATTCTTCGAGGTCTTTGGCTATAATGGGCGTGATTTGCGAAGGTGAACGTCAACGGGAACGGGTCTTGGGTTAGGAAGAAACAGAAACTCGAAGAAGTTCAAAGGTTGCAGTAATGTAAAACGTAAGTCTGCTTGAGAAGAAGTAGCCACAACAAGGCAAGAGGTGTCGTGCTGGACGTGGGGATGAGGGAGGAACGATCAGCGCAGCAACTCAATCAATCAATTCAATTCAAGGGGTGTAACTTGACTGATTGAAGGTGTATTCAACCAAAACTTGACTGATTGATCAATTACTTGGTTGAATTGGGCTATTAACCTAACTGGGTAGTTAGTGAAGCTATCGCGAAGTACCCAGGTAGGAGATCTTAGATATTCATGGTGTTAAGGGCCCCAGAAGGGCCCAAGGAGGGCCTAGGAGCCGTTCCCTCCCCCCCGTAAATCGCTGGAGAGGGCAGTAGTGAAGTTATCGTTAATTATTCGGGCGCCAAAGGGGGTGCGCAATAGAGAGTAGTAGAGGGGTAGTAGTAAGGGCTAAACTGGCCGAAATTCGCGATATTAAGTCAGCACCCCCCATAACCGCGCACTGCGTATCACAAGTTTTCCGTTAACATCATTAGAAGAAACAGTAGAATCCACAGAATCCCAGGGAATATAAGGAAACTATTATCCCTAGTTCTAGATTATTAATTCAAGTAAATTATTATCCTTATATTATATATATTATTATTTATCTTAGTAGTTTTTCTATTATTATTCTAATAGTCTCTATTATTCTACTACTAATTCACTCTAGTAGAAAAACTATAATACCTAATAGTATACCTATTTATTTTCTTTTCTTTTTTATAATTAATAAGTTCGCTCATTTAATCCGGACTTAAGAGAAATTACACCTAATATTTAAGAAGTTTCATAGCATAATAATACATTAATTAGTAGTATTTAAACTAGGAATATAGAACCTAGTATATAGCCTTATTCTATACTAGTAGAAATACCTAGATTCTAAGGAACTTTAGTAAATATTAAATAGATTTAAAAGTAATATTATAATGAATTTCTTATAAGTATTAATACTAAAATTAATAAGCTTAATATTAATTATAATAATAATTTATAAATAATAATATAAATAAAAGATTATAATAAATTCCCTATAAAGTATTATATTTATAATAAGGTTCTTATTACTATAGCGAAGGAACTTATCTACTTTAGAGAATTTCCCAAAATATAAATATTTCTAGCTACTCTTAATAATAAAGAGAGAATTTATATTACCTAGAGTAAGTCTATAAAATTATAATTAAATATACTATTAAATTAACAAATCTTTATAACTCTTAATTAACCTCCTAAAGTACTAATAAGATTAATAATTACTACTTCTACTAATTAAAGTTATAGAGAAAATATAAAACCCTTAATAAAAATAAATTAAGCTTTAGAAATAATAAATAGAAAGTTTGTATTAACTTTATAATAAATTTTAAATAATTATAATAATTTTAACTATTCTTACTTACTTATAATAAATATAAATAAACTAGGGTAATAAAGAATACTATTAATCAGAATTCCTACTTTTTTACTTCTAGGAAGCCCTTATAAAAGAATTTAGAATTAGCCCCTAGTTACCCTATTAATAGAATTTACCCCTATAAACTTACTAAATTTTATAAAAAATAATAAAGTAACTTTTAGAGTAATTATTTAAGACTTATTTATTCTAGTTAACTAATACTATTAGCCTAGAAATTAAGTCTCTATATATATAATATTTACTTTATAATAATAAAACTTAGTAGTAATATAAAGTATTCTAGTCTACTATTATAAACTATACCTAGATAATATTGACCTGGACTTTACCTATACTTACTTACCTAGTCCCTACCTAGTATCATAGTACTAGCCCTCCGGGGTATCTCCCGGATCCCTGGGGTACTAACTCATAAGTTATATAAGTATAATTATATAAGTAGGGCCTTGTGAGCCCTAGTTTATAAGGCTAGGATTTTATACCTACCCTATAATAGAGTTTTCTTCTCCTTTTTAATTTAGAATTTACTTAATATAGTATATTTTAATATATTAACTTAGTTAACTTAATTATTTATAATATTATTTCAAATTCTTCTTTTATTCTTTATAAATAAAAGATTAATATTTTAATTACCTATATATAAAATTACCTTATTTTTAATTATTATATTCTATAATACTTAATTAAGTATTAAACTTAATTCCTATATTATCATTAAATAAATTTAATTCATATATCCCCTTTATTATAATTAATAGCTTATAATTTATAAAGAGAATTTAATTAAAGCCTTAATAGAGTTATAACTAATATAAATTAGCCCCTTAAATTATTTAACAATCAATTTAATAACTATTATTCTATTTATACTTTACTTAAGAATACTAAAGAATTCTCAGAGATTACTTTAATTAATTCTAATTAATCTATTATAAAATAGCCTTTTAAGTTCCTCTTTTCTAATAAAATTATTACTACTATATAAAAGGAATTAGTCCTAGTAATATATAGAGACCTTAAGGCCTTAATTAACTTTTAAGTTTACAATAAGGCTTTCTTTTAGGATAAAAGATTATATACTTAGGGAAAGAATACTCTCTAATATCTTTATAAGAATAGCCCTAAAATAATTTATAAATTTATTTATAATTAAATTCTCCTTTAGATTACTTAAGATTTTAAAGTATTATTATTATATATTATATATATATATATATTTTATAATAATAAAACTCTCTATAAAATAATTTTTTATTTAGAATTTAAAAATAAAGAATTCTATATTACTATTTATAATTTCTATTATATTACCTAGAATAATAAGGTTCTTTATTATTATTATATTAAATATAATATAATTTAGAATAGAATTATTAAACTTTGGAAGTAATTAAAGAATATATTCATACTATAATAAGGCCCTATTAAGTTATTATATATTCCTTACTTCTCTTACTCTAGTCTAGAGTAATTCTATTATAAGTACTATTATTTAAATTATTCTTAATTAAATAGAATACTTAGAAGTAAGTTAATATAATAACTCCCTTATTTTTTCCTATTAATAATACTAAGTTAAAAATTACTAAGATACTTAAATTCCCTATTTTTATAAATATAATTATTATTAATAACTATATTAATAAGAACTTAAAATTTAAAATTTAACTATTTTATATTAATACCTACTTTATTAATAAAGAGTACTATATATAGGGACAGTACTTTAAATATAATTTATTTTACCTAGGAGGAAAAGCTTATAATATATTATTCCTTATACGTTTAAATAACTCTCTTTAAGTTACTACTACTAAATAAAATATTTTAGAATTAAAGAATATATTTATTAATTTAGTAAAGTAGAATAAAACTTAATTAAAACTTAATACTCTTATTATTTTATTTAAGAGTATTTAAATTAGGTATACTAAGTTTGTTAAATTAGCCTAGAAAAGTAAGTTCCTAGAGTTCTAATAATATTAAAAGTTCTATAAGAAGTTTTCTATTTCTCTTTTAAACTAGTACTTAGTTTATTATATAAATAATATACTAACTTTCTAGGACTATATTACTCTAATTTATATTATAACTTATATTATATTACCCTTAGAATTATAAATTCTTATAGTTAACCCTAATAAATTTAAATCTTAAATTAAAGGTACTTATTTTAATTCCCTTTCTTTTATATTAAATAATTAGGTAGTATTTATTTATATCTCCTAGAATACTCTCCTAGAGATTATATATAGGAAACTATATACTAAAAGTACTTGTTTTATTTATAATAATAAGGACTATTTAACTTATAAGTACTCTTATAAAATAAATAAAGTTATTATAAATATTACTAAGTTTATTAATATTACTAAGTAGGCCTCTAATTATAAGGAGATAAAAGATTAAAGCCCCTAATATAAATAAACTCCTAATTAAGGGAGAACTAATTAAATTAGTAAGTAATACTTACTTTTATTAACCTTAATAACTTATTAGAGAATAACTATTAAAAAAGAAATAATATAAGTTTATAATAAATATAATATTTATTTATATACTCTTCTTAATATTAAAGTAAATAGTTATACTTTTATAAATATATAAATTATATTCTTATTAAGGGATGTTTACTAAGTACTTTATAAGGAATTATTAGACCCTATCCCTATTATAGGCTTTAATAATAAGTAATTAAATACTATAAGAATAATTTAAAGAGCCTATATATATATAAA
>JAXISO010000340.1:0-38210 GCA_036785465.1 Colletotrichum agaves | reverse complement strand
AAATTATATTTACTTTATAATTTATTAGAGAAGTAATTTAAAAGTTATTAGTATTTATATTAATATATATATTAATAAACTAATATAAAAAGAATTTATTACTATAATATATTAATAAAAGTATATATAATATATTACAAAGAATATAAATACAAATATATATATTTATATTTATAATACTAATACAAAATTATTTTTCAAATACATTACAAATACAAATATCTATATTTTTAAGATAATAAATACATTACAAATATATGTAATGTATTTGTATTTGTATTTATATTATGTATTTATAATGTATTATGTATTATTTTGAAAGACTCTATTAATTATTAATATATTTAAAAAATATAATAAGTTATAATTTATATTATATATATAATTAGTACTAGGGTTTATATTCTATTAAATCCTTTATTTATAGAACTTCTAAAGAAATATTAAGTTACTTATAAGGCTTATATAGAGTAATATATTATAAAGTTAGAGTATGATAAGCCCCTTAGGCTTTTCTAGATAAATATAAGTAGTCCTATAGGCTTGAATTAGAATTCTCTAAGTCCCTATTTATAAAAGGTTCCCTAATAAGGCTACTTTTAAGGTTAAAAATTAGTAAGAGTTATTAAAAATATAAATTATTATTCCTAACTTTAAAACTATAGAATTTTCAGGTATATAATATCTCCAAGTTATAAAACCTACTCTTACTTAACCTCTTAATCTTATATATAATTAATTAACTAAGTAGAAATTTCTAAAAAAAATTAAATATACTTTATAAAATTAGAGCTATTCTCTATATAATATTTTAAGTACTACTTGAATTCTATAATTAAATTCCTAGAATTTTAAATAAAAGACTTTATTAATATAGTAATATTTTAAAAATAAATATTATGTTTAATGAATTCTATAAGTATTTTTACTTATTATAGGAGGATTTAAAATTAACTCTTCTTATCTTTAATAATTATTAATAAGAGTCTTTATTTACCCTTAATCTTTTTCTTTATTTAAAGTATTAAAAGTAGAGCCTTAGTATTTAATTATATTAGTTAGCTCTTTATAGGTTTATAAGACTAGGCTAAAGACTTTATAAGTTATTTTACTCTTTTTTTAAGTATTATTATAATTAAAGAAGAATTCTTAGAAATTAATAGTTATTATATTTATTATATAAGTATTATTATAAATCTCTTTACTTTTCCTAATTTAATATATAAATACTTATAAATTTATATAAATCTAATTTAAAGCCCTATAGAATTCTAGAAATTATAAATCTATAAATCATATATTAAGTACTTTACTTATCAAGGCCTTATAACAAATACTCTCCTAGTAAGAAATCTAGGTTTTTAAATTCTTTTTAATATTAAAATATTTTTAATAAGAGTATACTAGTATAAATTAGTATTTTATAATTATTTAAGCTCTTTACTCCTAAGAATTATCATTTATATACTATTTAAACTTAGAAAGTTAAATATTAAGGCTCTTTTTAATATAATAATAATAAGTTCTAAGTTTAGAGTTTATACTCTAATGAATATAATTCTAAATAATATAAATTCCCTTTATTATATTATTTTATATAGTAATTTTAGAAGTATATTTAAATCTTTTTTCTTTATAAGGTTCTTAATTTATAATTAATGTATTTATTATAAATTATATATAAAATTAATTTTTCTTTATTAAATATAAATTTAGCTTTATTCCCTAAGGGAGTTATTAACACTACTAAGGAGCCCTATATATATACTTAAGAATAATTAAATAACTTTAGAAGCTCTAATTTCCTTATAAATTTAATATATTAAAAGTTTAAAATTATAAAGTTTATATTATTATTAGGATTAATTACTTCCTAAACCCTATAATTATATATAAATAATTTAATACTCTTAATCTAGACTACCTAGTTCTTTAGGCTATTAAGGGGGGTTTTATTAACAACTTAAGAAATTAATAATATTATTATTAATATTAAGAGTATTATAATATTATAGAATATATAATAGAAATTTTAAATAATTAATACTTATAATACTTATTAAATTATTAATTATTAAAATTAGTAATCTTTATATTATATTATTATTACTACTAAACTATATAATCTTCGCGTGGAGATTTTAGACTTGTGAGTCTTATAACTATAGGTCGCGGACTAACTATTCTATGAACAAGCGCCCCCTGAATTTAACAGTAGTCCAGCCGCATATCCTGTAGTATGGTGGCGAACACTAGGCTATTTCTTAGCGCAGGTGGGACTTGAACTCCCCATGTCTTTAGTATATATATAATTATGTATATATACTATTTAAGTATATAGCTAGGGTTTTATAGAGCTAGGTATATAACTATAGTGAATAGTATAGAATATAAAAGTAGAATTATAATTATAATATAATAATTATAGACTATAAATTATTATTTATTATAAGTAAGTATATTAATAGGCTCTTATACTTTATATAATAAGTAATTTAATATATATACTTAGAATTTTAATTTTAAAGAGTTTATATTAATATATATATATAATTTATATATATATTTAAAATAAATTTAATATTATATAATATAAAGAATATTTTAATAAATATAAAGTATATATTAGTTTTAAAGTAAAATCTCTATATACTTAATTTAATATTTAATAAATAAATAAATTTAATTTTCTTTAAAAGAAATCTATTAATTAATATTTATATTTAAAAGTATTTATATTTAAAGATCTTTATATTACTTATATAAGTATATATAGTTATTGTAAGGACCTAACGCCGAAACACGGATGCCATGGCAGATGCCTCAGGCGACCAACCGGCGAAGGCCCGCCGAGGCTCCATAGCATATCAGGAAAACTCTGCAGTAGGGAGTTAGGCTCCCTAAGCTTTAGTCAATACATCTACCGACCCCTACGTTGACGATTGTTGGAACGACCCGGTTAGGCTCTAGCCACAACTCTTACAGTTATATAATAATATAAATATTAAAGAATTAAGAGCAGAGAATTACTTAATTAGGTAATTAGAATATGGGGTGGATGGATTAACTAGGTGGGGTGGGGTCTTAGTTAATAACTACCTTACTATTAAGTTTTTCCTTCTCATTCAGTGTGAAAAAAGACCCCGTTCTTTCCGGACATAAAGGTTACTAAGCAAGTACCTTATTCTCCGTCTCACATCAGTTTACTGTGCCTCCTCGGGAAATCCGAATATTTGGTAGAAAGTTGTCTTCAGACGCCCTTTTTTTTTCCCTTTTCCCCTCTTTGAGACTCACCTACTGAGCCGATCTTGCGGCACAGCATTTTACATCTACTCCTGAAGTCTTGCACAAACCGACGGCAGTAATTCAAAGCTCATCCTGCACTCGGCTCCGTCTCTCAACCAGCCAATTTCCTTGCGACCGGTCGGGCACGCTTTCATCTTTTTCTCCATTGGAACCCGAGATTTTTACTTCAGCACCTTCCGAATTCTACCTTCGCGCCAACCTCTCTTCAATCTGCCCACCATGGAGCGGTCTACCTACAACCCTGGGACCAAGCTTAGGTTGCTCCCTCACCTTCATACCTCAGACCCTTACGGTACTTCTCAATACCCATGGCCGGAAACCCCCGACTTCGACGCCCACGTAGACCAGTACCCAACTGGCTACGATCCTACGCAAAAGATTCCTTCTGAAGAACATCTTCTTGTCCAGATTTCAAAAACAATTCGTAGCGCCGAAGGATGTCAGATCCTGCTCTTCGAAGTCCTGGAAGCACCATCTGTGCAGTCATGTGGCCATGCCCGTTTAATTCAACCTTCTCACAGCCTGAATGAGAAGGTCTTGATTGTTGGCAAAGTCTATGACTACCGCTACTTCAGCAGCACCAAAGAGGACATTTGCGCCCCACCATTCAGCATCCCTCAGATCGTTGATCAGGACTTCAGCCGAGAGGCCGTCGTGTATGACGTTCTGTACCAAAAAGGTAAAGACGCTCAAGGAAAGCCGATCGAGGGAAGATACCAACTTACTGGGCCCCCTAACATTATTCCTGAATACTATGGAACCTGGGTTACCAAGCTCGTCGACGACCAACCCGTCACCTCCATCGACAACTTCGACACGACATCTGATAGCGGCAGCATTGCCATCTCCGGAAATGAAAGATACGTCCCTATCATTCTCATGAGCTATGTCCAAGGCAAGCCACTCGAGAACTACTGCAAACGTCACCCGATCACCAAATGCCTTATCCCTAACCCTGCGCCACAGGCACAGGACGGTACCAACAATAACGCGCTTTATCTCTCCGATGAAGAACGTATGAAGGTTCTCAAGTTGATTATCATTGGAATTGTGAAGCATCTGAAATATGGTGTTGAGCATAACGATTTCCACCCTGAGGATTTATTGATTACTCGTGGGGGAAACGGAGATATCGGTGTTGTTTCCCTTGGTTACAGTCTTTCCACAGTCTGGATGATGACTAAGGATAAGAAACAACATCCAAAGTCCCGCAACATCTTTACGAGACTTACGCATCCTATTCACCCAATGGAAATCCTTGGTCCAAACGATTTCCCCGAACTCCCTGGTTTGATTCCTGAGGAGTGGGTGAATGAGGAACAGAAGCCTCGCGGAGAGTCTTTGTGGGACAAGTGGCTCTTGAAGGAATTCGGCGACTTCAAGGAAGATGTTCCAGGATACCACTACTCAGTCTTTTCCACCCTTGATGAGATGGACGCAAAGAAAAGGGCCGAAAGAGCGGCGAGAAAGGAGTTGAAGGCGGCATCCCACAAGGCCCAGGACGAGCGTCCCCCCGAGAGGAGCTCTCGACCCGAAGAATCTGTCTAGGAGGGGAAATCTTCAGTCGAGGGCCCTGTTCACCAGGAGGCCGGCCCTGGAACTACCGAGCTTGAGCAGGAGTCTCAGAGTGGCACTGTTCCGACGAGTGAGCCAACTTCGGCAGATGTTTCCCTGTTGAGCCAGGCTTTCGAAAACCTGGACCTCGAATCTGATGACCCGACCTCGCAGGCTAAGAGGGCTTCAGTGAACGCTAGGCTGTGGACAAAGCAGGCAGCCGATTCCCTTGCAAAGCAGCTTGATCTAGAGAATCTCATCATCGAATTGGTGGATACTCACACAAAGACTGGGCCAAAACTGGATGCGTTGGAAATCAGCTTTACGGCGGCACTGTACATTGTCGAATACATTGACAACTTGGTCGGGGATCGCGCGGACTTCCTGAACGCCAAGAGCAAGAACATTACCCCCGACAACGTTCTCGCAAAGCTTCAAGGAGGACTGACCGACAAGGTAAAGGGCGAAGCAAAGTCGATAGTCGCAAAAATCGTTGCAGACAAGCGCGAGTACGAGAACAACACTTTCCACTTGGTCTGCGCACCGCAGGCCCCGAACCCGCCGCCGTATATCCCTGTTCTCGCGACGTCTGATCTGTGCCAAGTCCGAGCCCGCGACAACCTCCGGGGCCAGGTGCAGCAATATCTACTCGGACTGGTAAAAAATTTCCAGATTACAGTGTCTGGCGATGATCCCTATTTGAGCGAATTCAACAGGCGATTGGGCAAACGCTGCGACAAGATTATTCAGGACGAAGTTATGGCTCGCGGTAAGTACTTGGATGAGAATGAGAAGGGGCTCACTTGGCTCAATGCGATATCATTGCTCCAAGAAGGGTTGAAGGGCCGAATCATCAGAAAAATGCGACAGCTTGCCCCAGAGATTCGGGAAAGCATGCGGAATGAGCAGCTTCTTGCTGCCAAGGCGCCAGAGGGAGTCGCCACAGAAGCTGGAAAGCAAACCGTCGAAGAAGCGAACACTGAAGACGTCAAGAAAATTGGGGCCAAAAAAGCCAGGGCCGAAGACTCAAGAATCCCTCGCTATCGTCAGCAGACATTGGCTTCGAGAGGCCGTGCTGCTCCTGCTTCCCGAACATCGATAAGCTCGACTCAGGCCATGGGAGAGAAGAACAAGAGACAGCGGAAGTAAGGCGCTTGTGGTATGATGGTTCACGGGTCTCAAATCCCCAAGCAGATGAACATGGTCAGTTCCGTTGGATTGAATACCCAAAACACAGAGGAAGAAGGAAGGGAAAAAAGAGGGGGGGTCTGCCACTTTGTTTTCGGCAGCGGCCCCTGTTGAACTTGAACGAGGATAGTGTAATTTTTTGTCGATTGTGGTATCTGATGCTTGGTTTTTTGAGAATCAAAGAGGGCAGATCAGAGTTCATAAACAATAGACGAAATGCCTGAACTCCTCACCTGAAATCTGTTCTGTGACGAACCTGATATTAACTTATGCATTCCATACAATCAAACCCCACGTTTGAGACACGGATTATAGCTTCCACTGATAACAGAGTCGCGAACCTGCTGCTCTAGACAAGATAAACTCTATCTCTGGGTTGGAAGTGGTTGTGTCAATGGTCTTTCTGTTCTAAAACGTCTTGAAAACACGCGGTGACATTTTTGCCAGAATGTTGGGGGTAAGCTTCGTTCCATTGATGAATGTACCTGGTATATGTATAGGGTGGTTGGTTTGAGAAGGTCCGCTGAAGCCTGCTTGGTATAGAGTCTGGGATGCCCGAGTTCGCCACAAAGCCAAAGCATAAAAGAAAAGGCAAAACGTAAGTTTTCTCTCTAAGAATTCATAAGATGTGACGGGATTTTCGCGACCAGATACCATAAAGGTATAGAGCGTTGATGAAGGGCGTAAGTAAGCCCTTCACTCAAAGGAGCACCCAATTAGGCCCCCGTCTGTTTTATTAGCAGCCTGCCTGTGTCTCGATTGCAAACTTTTAGATACTGTTGACATCTTTACTGAGTGGTAGACTGTATCGATAGATTTGTGGTTCGTTCAGGGTCCATGCCGACAATGCGAGCCCTGAAAGAGTACGATGAAAAATCGGTCCAGAAACGAAACCCGACAACTGTGTTAACGGTATTGAAGTAAGACGAACCATCGCAGCAAATACAACTCGGCGTGTCTGCGTCTTGTGAAATGCCCCCTCGTGTGGTATTATCAAGACCTAAGTGCAGTTGGCAGCCGTCAGTTGCGCCACACTGAGTAAGTAAGGTAGCCGCGTCTCAGCGTCGAAAACCCACCCCTCTCCTTCTATGCAGCGAATCTATGGCTTGACAGCATCCTTGGCATCCTCCTTGACCTCCTGAACCAGCTCACCGGCGATCTTCTTCTGAGATGCTTGCCACATGAGGATACGAGTGCACTGGACAACACCGACGACACCAAGGAAGAAGTTGACGGCGGCGAGGCTACGTTGGTCAGTCTGAGCGCCCCGCGCACTAAGAGCCAGCGAGAAACCTACAGGTAGTTCTTGGGCTTAATGATCAAGCACCAACGGGTCCAGATGAGACCGGTGGCCGTCAAAGCACCGTTCTGGGTGAGGGAGAGCTTCTCGGCGGGACGGGCGAAGTCGGCGACACCGGCAAGGACGAGAGCCCACTGTGCATCCACCGCAGTCAGCCTTTCGTCCTTGGACAGTTATTCAAGTCTTTTCTTCAGGGATCGGCTGGTGCTCATGCGCTAGCGGTTCTCCAGGGGGGGGGAAGGTGAAGGGCGAGATTGAGCTCCCACATCGCGGCCATATACTGCGAGGGAGAAACGGGGAAAGCTTCAGGCGCGGACTTATCGTACCTTCATGACAGGAGCCCTACGCAAAAAGTCCAGTTAGTGTGCCAGTCATCGAGAAGGTCTTCAGTATAAGTAAGACTCACCAAAAGTGCACCGTCTTCAAACCGACGGGGCTGTCCCACATGCGCTTGAACCAGCTAGCCTGCGCGCCCTCAGCAGACGCAGTAGAGCTCTGCCACCTTTTGGAGCTCTCGCGGAACTGGACGCGGAACTGAGAGGTGCGAAAGGCATTGCGGATCTGCGCGCCAGCAAAGGGCTGCTGGCGGAAGACGGGGCGCGCGGCCTTGAAGAAGTTGTTCGCGGGGGCCATATCTGCGGTTCGATCGGAGGAAGAAGCTTCTTTTCTTTCTATTCTTTCGGTTCGTTCGAGATTTCAATGGCTAGCGGCCTTGAGCAATTGAAGCACGTATCGGCCGCGACGATGAGTAGCTGGGGCTATGAGCGGAGATGTTTCCTTCGATCGGACTCGGCGGAGGGATGGGTTGAGTCAAGGTTGAGATAACCCTGAAAGCCGTTGAGTTGAGGGATTGAGGACGTCCGAAGGGTCAAGGTGATAAGCGGGCGCCAACCGGAGATAAGCGGGGACAACGTCAAAAAAGGGTAACGGGGGATGGTCATAGAAGGAGTACCCGTATCCGGCGCCCCCCTGCACCGTCTTCGGCACCCCCTTAAGCCTATTCAGGCAGGAGATGTGGCCACCGCCACATCGCGCGTAGTTGTGCCCATCCCGTGGGTCAGAGCGTAGTTATACAGAGGTCTATTACCCATAGTAACTAGGCAATATAAACTTATATTAGTATGACTTATATTTTGATATAGTATAAATCTTATAACTTTCCTACCTAAAAATAATAAAACTATATTTATTTATAATACCTATTATATCTCTATAAGATCCTACCCTTAAGGGCCTTATTATAAAAGTATATATATATTAATACAACTATAGTCATAGAGTAATAAAAACCAAGTTAAAAAAAAATATACATAGAGTTATAATACAGTAAGATCTCGCGTGTAACTATAGTAGCCAACCAAAAGCATTAATAGTATAATATCATAAGTCAATAACATTAAAAACTAAGTGCCCATAATCAGGAAGGATCACAGCAATAAGAGACACATATATATACATAACTATTAACAATAAGCACAACCATAAGACTCTTAAGCCTTAATATTTTACCTTAAACTAAGTATTTTGGATAATAAGTTAATAAGAGGTAAGTAGTATAGAAGTACTAAAGGAGAGGGTTAAGTCTCTCTCTAGAAGTAGTAAGCTCTCCACAAGGGATATTACTAACTAAATTTTAATAAATCTAAGCTACCTAATTCACAAGTAGAATATCTAAAACTTCTAGTGGGCTCTCTAATATAAAAAGTATAACCCACTATTATTAATATAAATTTTTCTTTATAAACTCAATAAAAGCCCTAATATATATTATATAGAGGTCTATTATAGTATAGAGACTAATAAAATTAATATAGTATTCTAAATATATATATAGTACCTTAAAATATAGTAGTAAAACCTAGAACTATTAATAATAGACAATACCTATAAGGTAAGTTAATTTAAATAATAAATAAGGTAGAAAAAACTTACCCACTAGGGCTAAGTTAATAAGTTTAATATATTATTATTCTAAATTAATAGAATAATATCCCTCTATATAATATTTAATATAGCCTTTTATTTAATATTAAGTAAAAATACTATTATATTTAAATAGATACTAAATTAGTTAAAAAGTATTATAATAATTAAAAATATCCTATAACTAAAAATAATATTAATAAATTTTAATAAAATATTAAAAAAAGTAATAAGAGTAATATTCAATATAATACTATAGTAAATATACTTATAGTATATACTAAAAAATATAATATTAAATATTAAGTAAAAATAGGATAGTATTTTAGAGGAAGAATCTCTAATAGAGGCGCGCGCAGTAGGAATTAAGCCTTATTAGCTAAATTTCAGCTCAGGTAAATCTAGGCTATCTAATTTATTTATAATACCTAAAATAAGTCCTAAAAATTCTACTAGCCTTAACTTAGAGGCCAATATTATACCTAACTATAATAATAAGGCTAATAATTATATTACTACTTAATTTATCCCACTAAATACCTAACCTCATAATAACTCTACTCTATATAATATAATATATAAGCCTATTATTTTATTCTCTACCACTATAAATAATAATTATAATTATTCTACTAATAAATTTTTAATTACCTAGAAGTCCTACTACTATATACTAACTAAGGCTATATTTAATAAGTAATAGGCTAAATTAATATAAGTATTTACTAAGTAGCCCCTTCTTATTAAGTACCTTAAAAACACCTACCTTTTCTTCTACTAATAATTCACTAAATACATAATAAAAAATCTATATAACTATAGTATTAAAATTATATTATACACTAAATTAGTACACACTAAACTTAAGAGTTACCTCTATAATTAGCTCTTTAACCTCTAAGCCCTTTATTAAACTATTATAAATATAATTTATAAAAAATAAAAATACTTTACTAATATAATTAGTACTTAAAAGTAATTTTATAAGCCCTATTATAGAGTAATTATAATAATAAGTGTATTACTTTTTAGAATTAATTTTAAGGCTCTTAATATAATCTAGTAATAGTACCTTATTATTAAGAGGGTCTAGAGGGACTAAAGTTATACTAAGTACCTTAATTTATATACTAATAACTTTTTAAAGTAATAGAGCCTACCCTACTACTATAACCTACTTAATTAACTTAAATTAGGGAATTATAAATAAAACCTAATATATAATAATATTAATACTTATTAATAACTTAATAAGACCCTAATTTATTTACTTACCTACCCCTATTATAATAAATACTAATATACTATTTATAACTAGAAATTATTATACTTTATAAGACTATATAAAAGCCTAATCCCAATATTATTATTACACACTAAAACTACTATTAAATAGCACTAGTTATTAATAATAATAATACACTATTTCCCACACTTTCCTAGCCCTTTAAAAGGAGTAATATTATAATTATAAACCCAAGGAATATAACAACTCATTACTAATTCTCTACATGGGAAGTAGCAGAAAACTCTACGCACCCACCACCACCAGCATCAGCAAAACCTACCCAGAAGAAGCAAAAGACCACTACTAAGAAGGCCAATAAAGCTCTTACCACCTAATTACAACAGTCAATCAAGGCCTCCATTACTACCTCCATTCAATAACAAATTAGATAAATTACTACTAACCTCACAGCACAGACACCAACACCACAGAGCTAGTACCTCCAGCCCACACCATCTCCAGCCTAGCTTTTACCTTAATTAAATTACACCCTTTCATAGCTCCAGTAGCGACCGCCAGTACTCTATTCAACCCAGCAGTATACACCGCCTCCATTCCCATCGAATTAGCAGTAGTATTACCAGCAGTACAACCAGCAATACAAACAACAGTACATAGGCTAGCCACCGCCTCCTTCTGGGATAAGTAGGCAACAATAATACAGTCAGTATAGGGGCCAATGGGGCCAATTCCACAAATAATAATAACAATTTAAACTTCACTACACAATTCATTTTACACAATAATCCATTTAATATAGCCCAGGGCTAAATTTACATTTGTGGCTATAACACTCCACAGCCTTACCTAAATAAGCTTAAGGGGGTGCCGAAGACAGTGCAGGGGGGCGCCGGATACGGGTACTCTCATAGAAGAAGCACTAGCAGCCCGGGATTACATAAAGGTTGTGCAGCTGCACAAGATATCCTTGTATAAACCGACAAGGCCCTCTCGAATGCATAACTCTGGTCCCCGATAATTATGAAGCAACCCGCTTTAACGGCGGCGTCTCGTCAACTTCAAGCATTGCCAATTCCCCGTCGCTCCCAGAGCTCCCCAATCAAATCGTCTCCAATTGACCTTACACCACCGACCTCCTACACCCATCACGTCGCCTGCCAGCGCAAAGATGTCGAGCAAGTACGCCTTCGGCAAGGCTCTCAAGGAGGTTCGCTTCCTCTTCTGCCAGACCGGCGAGCACAGCGCCGCCACCCGGTAAGGTCTTCTTGGTAGCAGGCACATCCCCGGGAGTCCCCGTCGCAGGCGTCCGGCCGGATTCCATTGAGGCACCAATTGCTAACCTATTGCGCTTCCATAGTTCCTTTCTGACGAGAGCGTATCCCACGATGAAGAAGAACAATCCCCAGACCCCCATCCTCATTCGCGAGGCCGCCGGCACGCTACCCAAGATCTACGCGAGATATGGTTAGGATTGAACCTTTGACGAGAGACGTACGAAGAGAAGTGCTGACGGAAACTCTGCTCAAATAGAATTTGGCGTTGAAAAGAGCCAATCTTTGGAGGGTGAGCACCGTCGCAATCGCATGGTGAGGTGAGCATAAGCTGACGTGAGGGACAGGATTGTCGGACCAGCAGATCGAGGAGACAGTTTCCGGCCTGGTCAAGAACAGCGCATGAAGATACGAAAGAAGGTCCATCACGAACGAATAGAAGGGGAACACCAAGCTTGTACCACCACTGTGTGGGAAAACAACGATCCGCATTGACGCCATAGTTGTCCTGCTCTGAACGACGTGATGAGTGCTAAGGAGAGGTCGGCGTGACCGCGAACGATCTCCTCAGGTAACCTACTCAATTATTGGAACGACTGGCCTGGCAAGTCTTACCTATAATCGAGCATTCTTCCCAGATTCCTCGCGCGCATGTGAGGCATGTGCTGGCTCCAACGCTCCCCGACTGCCCCGAGAGCCCCGTCTCCGCCTTCGATTCCGCGAAGAGACCGTCAACCAGCTCTAAGATCTTCGGGAACTGTATGCCACCATGGGCAACGATGCCCTTCTCGTGCTCACTGTCTCTCCTGGCGGCTTCCCGATTTTCTTGAGTCATGCTTGGAATTTCCATCCGTCGTCATCTTCTGCTCATTTCTTGATTCAACCAGCGATGTTAATTATCGTGCCTGAATTCTTCTTATGATACCCAACTCGCAGGGGTCGGATGAGCATTATTGCCTCAGCGAAATTATGTGGATAGGCCGGTCCACCTTCAAACACGTCGAGAAGGCGAATCCAGTAAAATTTCCTCTTCGGAACGGACATAGAATACGGAGACACCATGAGGACCGGGGTCGTATAGGTGGCGCAAAGCCAAAACTTTTCACGCGTCTTGAGGTGAGTTTGGCCTGGCCGCCCGCACGAAGGACTAGAATTCGGTTAGAGATTGCACTTTGAGGACAATTGTACGACAGCAAGAGATGTGCAACATTTCCAGATATGTTTAAGAAGACTATCTTGGATAATTTAGGACCAGACTCCACTCGACTCGGGGCGCATCGTTGTGTTGATCTGCATGTATATCACAAGCGGATTAGGAAACCAAACTATTGCAATGCGGTTCTGAAAAGGTCTTGGCTAGGAGGAGCGAGATTACTCAAAGTCTCCGCAAAGAAAGCGTGAACGATCACGAAACGACGAGTGAGAGCCACGAATCTTACGATAATGATGCTATCAATCTGGATTACCTGTCCAACAAACAGCGAATCTGTGACTACCTCTGAACTCTGACATCGCACCATTTTTTCTTTGCACACCGAAGCAACTGCCACCTAGAATCTTGTTCCTCCGAAATTAACCGTTTCTCTACTGCTGGCCGCGGTCCTCCTCAGAGCGCCAGGTTCCAGAACGCGCCGTGGCAGCCCAGTTGCTAGAGGCGGGCAAGCCTGACGGCGCAGGCGTAGCCAGGGTATGGTTTTGACCCTGGAGCTTTTGCTTCTTAGGCGATTGACGGTTCTTGTTGCGACCCTGCTTGTTATGGAAGTGCTGCGACTGATTCTTGCCCTGGTTGAAGTTAACCTTAGTGAAATTCCGCTTCTGGCGCGGCTTCTCCCAAGTGCCAACATCGTCAGCGGTCTCTGGGGCAGATTGATTACCGTTGCTGATGGGGACCGCGTTCGACTTCTTCTCCTGGGATGTGTCCTTAGCGCTGACTTTTAGGTCATCATCCACGGAGTCGTTGCCATCTTTGGTACTGTTGAATTTCTTAGGTGTGCTGCCCGGTGTGAGGGTGTGGGAAGTGGCGTTTGACGACTGAGAAGGCCCACGCTTGTGCTGAACGGGCTTCAGTGGGATTGGGGCAAGCTTCACCAGCGGCACCGTGGAAGTACGCTTACCCGGGTCACCAGGAGAGACGAACTCCTTGGCTTCAGGGTTTAGAAGAACGGCTGTGGAGGCAGCATCCAGGGCCATGACAGCTTTCTTCGGAGGCGTGTGTCGTGGCGTGGTTTGCTCCGACGACGGAGTTGCGGGAGTCAGGATACCTTGTGAGCCGTTGCTTGAGCTGTCCTTGGCGGTGATGATGCTCGTAGCAGTCTGTGGCACAGACCCACCAGAGGTGACCGCATCGCGACTGAGGTCAGTCGAATCTGCAACCTCGATTCCAAGACCTTGCTTCCGTCGCGTCTTGGAGACACGGAGAGAGTTGCCACCATTAGCACTGTAGCTCTTGACGCCGTGTGTCTGAGACTCCAGGGCGGCTGCTTCGAGTCCGGTCATGACAAACTCCGTGACGCCGGGGAAATTCATAGTAACAGTGGAGGTCACCTCGCACTCGGAAACGTCTGGTCTGGTTTCTTGAGAAACAGGCAGAGACGTCTTCTTCTTCTTGCTCTTGCTCTTCTTGGATTTACTCTTCTTGTCGTTGTCGGTGTCTTTATCCTTGTCCTTGTCGTTCGCCAGTATCGCTATAGTACCCTTGGTGTGGTCAAGGCTTACGTCCAAGAACGCGTCAAGCTGGCGGCCTGCTTCCTCTCTAGATAGGATGGACTGCGAAGGTGCGAAGTCGTTGAGACTGATCCGCTCCGCGTTTGCCTCGGTATACGCCTTCCTGTAGACGCCATGCTTGATGGTCTTTTCAGGCGTTGGGGAGCGAACGGCCACTGCGTTGGAATTTGCTTTTTCCTTCGGCGGAGTGGTAGGCAGGTGCACTTTAATGGTCTTGCCCGCACCCTCGACTTGTTGAGGCTTTCGTGCGGAAGGCTCATCAGGAAGCACCTCCTCAGAAGGAGGCTTTGACTGCGCCTCTGCCTCGATGGAAGGCATCAATGGGTCGTTTGCCGCCTGTGAGGAAAGGGGCTGCTGATCAGGAAAGTTGAGCGACGATTGAGAGAAGGTACGAGGCCGTAAATCTTCCTTGGATGTAGCAGAAGATCTTGAAAAGGCACGAGACCGGCCACTTTCCTTGATGGGAGACGGAGGGAAGGCATGAGACTGAGTGCCTTCTTTTTTAGGTGACCGACGGAAAACAGGACCATGAATCGCGTCATCCTGGACCCTCTCCCAGCCATTAGGCTGGGTAGTGCCTCTCACAACCAAGGGCGCCCGAGGAGGTTTTGCGGACTTTGTGGGAGATTCAGCAATGCTGCCAAGGCCAGAGCGCCACGCTGAAGAGGCTAACGCTTCGAGAGGCATCAGGCCGCTGGGAGTGTCGGGGACAATCTGGTCAGCTGTGAATTTGTTAGCTGGGTGCGCTTCAGCATAGCGGATCAGAGAGTAAGAAGGTTTCACATACACAGCCAGTTCTGAACGGTGTTTTGCTCCCATTGAAATTGCAAGCTGTTGATGGGGTACGGCGACGGTTGCATGCGATCTTGCCGGTTCAGTTGAGCCTGTCGATGAATGAGGGCAAGCTTCAAGATCTCGACTTTGTTTGGCTCCATGCCTTGCATCTCCTTCAGGTCTTCCTTATCGAAAATGGCAAGGACCTGGTCCCAGTTGCGGAATTGTCGAAGCTTTTGCTTGTTGTCCTCTTTGGCAACCCACTCGTCACACCAGAGACCGGTTACGAAGGCAAGCTCGTTGTGCATGTTTTTGAGTAGTTGCTGGTTCTCGTGGTGAAGATGCGTGATGAGATTCCACAGATTCAGGGGACCGTGCTGGTAGATCTCGACGATATCGAAGTAGTCGTACAAGTCTTCCCAGCAGATAGGCTTCGGCATGTTTTTCATCACGTACCAGAACTTCTTCCGGATGGAGTTGGCTCTCGTCTGGATCTCGTCGGCGCTCCACAGGTCCATCTTGCGCTCGAGAATGATGGTGTGAGCGGACATGTAACGAACAGGAAGCTTTCCATCGTCGGTGCTGAAAGTGGCTCTGACTTCTTTGGCAGGAGTGGAATAGAAGGGCTTGTCGAGAGTGTCGATGAACTGGCGAGGGATGGAGTTGTCGCCTGGGTCCACCATCCTGTAGTCGGCTGGAATGCCACTTGGGTACAGAAAACGATGAGGATCAACCATCTGTGGGTTGGGGGGCATGGCACTCATGATAGGCTGCTGGAGGCGCTGGGGGATGTACGACAAGGGAGCCTGAATGCCATGGGAAGGGTTGTAGTCGGACTGATGATGCTCAGACTGGCGATGCTCGGACTGACGATTCTCGAACTGACGATGGAACTCTTGTTGGCGGTGGGGCGCGCCGCGGACAGGTCGATCATAGCCAGCTAACTGGTATCGCCGGTTCTGGTGTGAACCTCCATTGCTTCGGTACGGGGGAGCCATGGCGAAGGATTGGTCTTTCTTGCAATCCAAAGAATACTGCAATGACCTGGTATTCAACGGAAGAAAAGGCAAGGTAATGATGGGATGACAGTGTGTACAACAGAGACGGAAGGGGACCAGCGGCGGGATGAAAGTGTTGAAGAGGAATGTAGATGGTGGAGGCGGAGACAGAGGAGAAAATCGGGCGTTACCAGTGGGATGAAGGGGAAAATTGGTAATGGGTAAATAGAAAGAAATCAGTTTTGTGTGTGCAGCGAGAGATGCGTTTCGGTGGTGGCAGGAAGGGGGAGGGCAGGAGGGCAGGAGGACAGAAAGGCAGGAAGGCAGGAAGGCAGGAACACAGACAAGAAGGCAGGCACGTAACAAGAGCAAGGTCAAAGTCAACTCAAGCAAGAGCAGGCAGGCAGAGCAGTTGGGGTTGTCAAAGGGGAAAGAACCATTCAACCTAGTAACCACCTGCCCAAGATCATAGGCTGGCTACCTAGGTACTCTAGATACCCGCCGTTTGAGGATGTGGTGTCTGCCAACAACTGCACTGAAAGCCATTTGGTGGTGGCAAGGCGAGATGAGGTGGGCAATGAATTTCAGCTTGATGCTGAAGCTGAGACTCAATAGTGATGGCTCAGTAACGCGACCTCAAAGGTGGCTGCGAGTCGTCGCTATATGCCTTGCAAGTGGCATTTCTGAGTAGCCAGCCGCTTTCTGACTTTGGAGGCAGTCAAGCGTCATTGTCGATTTCAAAACATGGGTCACCGGACTCTTATCTACCTGGAGCCTTGTTGGCAAAGACCTCCTTGTTAGTACCCACACAAGACATCTCGAGACCTCAAGCTGGAAACTGACTAAATCCGGCAAGGGCTCTTGCCAACTTTTGGCGTACCTGTAAGGATTTGGATAATAGGACTAAAGTCCTGAACTCCAACTGAAAACTCGCTGGATAACATTTACAACCACAGCTTAGCTTGTCAAGCTGATTAGGATAATAAGTCACAGTCCCTTAGCTGAGTTACTTTCAGATTCAACAGTTCCATGACAAAAACACCAATTATCATAGTGTACATCACCAGAAGAGAGTAGAACACAAAATATATCAAGATGAGTAGCTGGTTGCAACAGGAGTGGTGGTATTTCATTATGCACGGATAAGAAAGGGAGCTGTCTAGACATCAAAGACCAAACATTTTTCAGCTCTTTTTGTCGTTCAGAGCGTTGAGCATCTTAAGAATCTCAGATTCATTGTCGCCAGCAACAGCCTTGCCATTGTTCCAATCGACGATCTGCATGTCTTGGTCAGTATATGATACCCAGACACAGACAAGGCACGGTCTAAGAAATATGACAGCAAGCAACCGAAGGGAGTACGCACTACAGGTCTCTGGAAGTTGTCGGCATTCTGTTGGAATTTCTTTAGGGCCTCCTGCTCCGTTGAGGCGCCCTTGATGATAGACGATACCCTGCTCTTTCCGACGTATTCCAGGATCGTCTTCACCTGGTCTATGGTGGGGTTGTCCTCGGTAATATTTAGCTCAAACTCGGCGCGAGACTTCTTGGGGTTCGTCTGGACACTGTGATCGCTGGCTTGGTCCTCGGTCGCGCCGGCGGTAGCATTGGCGGAGACCTGTTTGAGAATGTTGGCGGCTCTCACAGAGGCAGGCGAGCTCGCCTTGTGGAAGAGAGTGACGATGTCGAGAGTCTTGTGCTATGTGGGGTGTCAGGTTATTGAGACAAGACAAATCGACTGGATAGCGAGTATCTTACGAAGCGGAACATCTTGGCGGGGGTTTTGGCGTCTTCTGAGGTGGTGGTGAGGTTTTCGCTCCGGTTGAGCTATTGCTGATTGCCCGCTTTACTAAGGTAAGGTACGATGAAGTCGGCAGTGGAGCTCCCAAAGCTTCCTTGGGATGGGGTTACGTCATCCACGTCCCGACCGGCTGCTCAGGTTGACCCTGGAGCTGCACGCTTGGTGCACGTTTGTGGCACCGAGATGAGGTGCTACCATCATTGCCCCTCGTCCTCGATGTTCGTGCAACCGGTCGCATTTGAAATTTTCTCTTTCGGCTATTGGTGATGATCTGAAAGGTGCTGGGAGGCCGACTACGGTGCTGCATGAGCAATGGGCTGTCTGAAAGCTCCGGGACGCCGGATGGCTATTGGCCAGCGCTGGTGCGGCAGAGAACAACAGCGTTGAGGATATTCAGGCACAGATAGACCCTGACAACCGCAGGCTGAAGTTGTCGAAGGTAGAAGCCGGGCACTTCAAGCTTTCAATTCTAAACTCCCATTCGTCGCAATTTTGCAGGGGTAGTCATGTTTGCGGCACGCGATGAACCCGAGCATACTAACTTGGAAATTCACCAGTTTCGGGCAGCGCAGATAGGGCTGAAATCCGTCGACGAAGACAAGACCGCATCCTCAACCCTTTCCCCCCTCCTCTGGTGGCATCGCCGCAAAGAGATCTGTCAGGGCTTTTTGCGGAGAAGATGACCGTCGTATGACGTAGGAGGGAGTTGGTTCCTGTCTGAGCTGAGAATTGGCGCCGAGGACGTCATGACGTAGATGCAGAGTGAAGTAGCTGGTGGAGTGCCAGAGCCGGCAGGAGCACCTCACCTGTCCCATTCATATAGAAAGCAGTGCCAACCACACTTCAGACTAGACTTCTACAGTCAAGATCAAGTCACTCAGTCTAAACATTGATACGAAACTACCTACCTCCCTATCACAAATAACATCTTCTCGCAATACGAATCTTCATTAAAATGTCCGGAACGTCCAACGTTGGTCAGAGCGGCGTCTACGAGGCTGGCGACCAGAGAAACGTCAAGAACGAGGAGCTTCAGAACGCTGATCGCTTCCACGAGGGCAACATCCACTCCCACTTGGCCAATGACTCCAGTATGTTTTTGCCTTTTCTACCCGGAGGGATTACTCGCTAACTTTTGCACAGAGGACCAGAGATCGATTGCCAACAGACTCGCTGCTGAGGAGAAGAAAAACAAGGAGGGTGATGAGGGGGATGACGCCGAGACCCGCCAATCAAAGATCGATCCTACGCTGCCCGTAGGTTCTCTTCCATTGCCTTATCTCACCGGGATATGCTAACCTTCAGCAGGCCAAGATGCACGGCAACGAGCCTTCCAAGGGCGCCAAATTGGATGCTGAGTTGCAGGCTGAGGATGAGCTGCGGTTGAAGCAGAAGAGCGGACACTAAGCTGATGTTTGACTTTTACGATTGGCGTTAGTTTGGGAAATGAATATAGCTGCGTGATTCCGTGGCCAAACTTGACACATTTATGGACTTCACCAAATGATACAGATGCGCGAGACGAGTGAGACAAGTGTCAGTCTCAGCTTGGGACAGGATCATGTGCATGTCTTTGGAGATATTTGTATTGAGTGCTATGCCAAAATCTGAATTATTCGTACCTGGCGCAAGTTAGCGATATTTTACTTGGTGAGATTCAACAATTTAGGTAAAAGCCAAGATAGTGGTCAGAATATGTAAGAAGTGAATATCATATATCCAAACGATCTAGCCGCTCCGGCGAAAGAGGGCCATCGAGTGAAATCAATCGCAAATTATTCTCATCAACCCAGAGGCAAATATTGGCGGGGAAGAAAAACAGCTGTTGTCATACCTTTTGTGATGCGATGCATTATGGTTCCTGTGTCCGGTAATCCTGTTTCGTTGGTTATAGGAATGAGAGAGAGGGTGGGAAAAAAAAGTCTTCTCCTCAATTTTGAAGCTGATAAAAAAACTGCTGCCGTCGGTGGGGCGCGGCAGGAAACGCAGCACCTGGCTGACCGCCCGCTGGCCTGGACCGCGTTTGGCCGGGTGATTGTCGGCTCGGCAAAACCAGACTACCGCAAGACGGAAGCTCGAGCCAATCGACGTCTGGTCCAAAATTCCAATAGGTTAGGGCTCGAATTTGACTCCCACACGCAAAACCGAAAAATTGCGACGCTGAACGGAACCTTTTCAGGACTACACACTAACCAAAGCAGCACATCTTTGACGTCTGGTAAGTTGACGCGAGCGCCCTCCTTCCCCCAGACAAGAAAGAGACGAGACAAACTTCCCACAACTCCCGACCGCTCGATCGCACCGACCTGTTTTTCTGACAGTGCATATTCCGAATCTCTAGACCGACCAGCATAATGGGTGACGCTACTATCGAGGGTTCCAAGTGGCGACTGGTCGAGGTCGGCCGCGTTGTCCTGATCCAGGGCAACGGCCCCTACGCCGGCCGCCTCGCGACTATCGTCGAGATCATCGACCACAAGCGCGTACGTTGAAACCCCTGCCCCCGGCGACGAAGAACAGACCCGAATTCGAATCCGCATGTTTTGGAAAAATCAATGGAAATCTGACTTGATGATCGCACACACAGGCTCTGGTCGACGGTCCTTCCTCAGACGCTCAGCTCGCCGTCCCCCGCCAACCCATCTCTCTCTCCAACGCCCTCCTGTCCTCTCTCGTCGTCGAGGGTCTGCCCCGCGGCGCCCGCACCGGCACTGTCAAGAAGTTCTGGGAGAAGTCCGAGATCGACAAGAAGTGGAAGGAGACCAACTGGTTCAAGCGCAGCACCCAGATCGAGCGGAGAAAGAACCTCACCGACTTCGACCGCTTCAAGGTCCTGCGTCTCAAGAAACAGCGTCGTTTCGAGCAACGCAAGGAGCTCGCCAAGGTCAAGGCCGCCGCGTAAATGGAATATTCACACGACACACCTTGCGATGGGGGAATTCGGTCGGAAAGGGAGGGTTGACTTTGAAGACTACGGGGCTGATTTGGAGCGTGACAGCATGGGAAATCCGGTTTGGTCTGCATCTCCATCGCAGCATTGGGTTGCTGCACTTCTCCTTTGCTCCGTAACTGGACGGGCTGTATGTCAGATTCATCATCAATCGTGATGACCGGCGTCAATTACGGAAATTCAGAGACACAAAAATGAATTCATGGCACAATCAAGATCAAACAAATAGACTGGCTGGCATGTGATGGGAATACGGAGTAAAAGGTTTCAATTTTTCTTTTTCCTTTGTTTCTTCGAGACGTCTGTACATCACCACGTTGACACTCTGATGTTCGTCGCTTCAGCGGCCGTAATCCCATCACATCAAACTCGTGTTCCATATCCACCATGTCCGCGTCTTCGCGTCTTGCATTACTGCCACGCAAATCTCATAGCCTCGCGAAAAGTGACTGAGCAGACGAACGGGAATGTCATCGGGGCAAGGCAGTCCTGCAGTGCAGCGCAATTGCGCATCTGGGGAATCTGAATGGGGGAAGCGGTTTGCTTACGTAACGCACTCCAGTCTGCGGTGCAGAGGGTGCTCGGCTAACCCTAGATTTTCTCTGCGATCTTTCCTACAAACCACAAAGACACCGAACAATTCCCCCACGTCAAGCCTGAGGATTCCTCGTTCTGCACTTTGGTGAGTCTTGCCGTTTTCCTGTCGAATTTTGCGTCAAAATCCCGTTCGAGCGACCCGCGACTCTTAGCGCACATTTTCTATGCGAAGAAGCTGCAACAGCCAATTTCCCTTCCGCACACAGCTCGCTCGCCAATTCAAGCTCCCCCCGTTTGCGCGCGATCCTAGCTCCCACCACCACCACCCCGCGACGCAGAAAGAAAAAAAAAAACCCTGCAGCTAACGCACTTTCAACGCAGTCGACAAAATGGCCAACCCCCGCGTTGAAGAGCTTCCCGATGACGAGACCAAGAAGGTCTCTGTTGAGGAGCACGAGGACGAGAGCTCCGACTCCGAGGTCGAGGGCGAGGATGCTGAGGGCCTTCCCTCTGGCTCCACCGCCGTCATCCACTCCCGCAACGAGAAGAAGGCCCGCAAGGCTCTCGAGAAGCTGCACCTGACGAGAGTGCAGGGCATCACCCGCGTCACCCTGCGCCGCCCGAAGAACGTGAGTCGAATCTCAGAAGGAGGGGAAAGTGGTGGTCGTGCACTGTGGAGGGGTAACATAACTGACCCACGTCAACACAGATCCTCTTCGTCATTAACAACCCTGAGGTCTACAAGTCTCCCAACAGCAACACCTACATGTAAGAGAAGCCCCATGAATCGACGCGAGTAATGTAGCTCTAGCTAACCCGCCGCAACAGCGTATTCGGCGAGGCCAAGATCGAGGATCTCAACGCCACTGCCCAGCAGGCTGCCGCTCAGCAGCTCGCAGCGGCCGGTGGTGAGCACGACCACGCCGGTCACAGCCACGCTGAGCCCAGCAAGGCCGCCGAGGCCGATGCCAAGAAGGAGGAGGAGGAAGAGGACGATGGCGAGGAGGTCGACGCCGAGGGCATCGAGGACAAGGACATCGAGCTCGTCATGACCCAGGCCAACGTTAGCCGGAAGAAGGCCATCAAGGCCCTGAAGGAGAACGACAATGATATCGTCAACTCCATTATGGCATTGAGTATTTAGCGACAACCATTGCGGGTGAATATCTCTTTCTCGCGGCAAACACACAAAAATAACGGAAATGGGTTGGCATGTACAATTCCCAGGGAGTTGGACTCAGAAAAGTCTCGTGCGCATGATAATTAACGAATTGTCCGTTCCCTGTTATGCGTAGCTGCGTTACGTTGCTATGTGAATGTTCTTGTCGTTGTGCGCAATTGCATTGAGTTGAATTTCTGTCCATGTATCGGCAAAACTTTTCCTGCGCTTCAGCTCAATTTTACCCCTCGGTCGCATCAATTGGGCTCACACTCAAGGCTGTAAGGTAAGTAAGTACCTTACCTAGGTAGGTATTACCTACCTTACCTACCTCAGCGGCAGCTCTGCCCCACCTTCACTCGTTTGCTCCAGGCTAAGGTAGGTAACCAGCTCCAGCGCTGGTCACGTGACTAAGAGCGTGACCCCATCCCGGCTCTTTCTCTGTCTCTCCGTTCGGCAAAGTCGATCAAGCACTCTCACGACGACGCACCTCCCTCTCCACTCTTCGAATCCTCAATTATATCCTCCAAAATGGCCGCAGTACGTGTTACCCATCACTGCCGACATACATCGAGCAGCCGATTTGATGCAGTCCCGTCTACCGAGCCCCAATCGAGTCACGCACCCGACTCCCTTCGTCCTTCGGGATACAGAATCTTGAGCTAATTTCTCCTCTCTCACTTCAGCGAAGCGCAGCTCTCAAGCTCGACTGGGCCAAGGTCACCACCTCGCTCGGCCTGCGCGGCCAGACCGTCGCCTCCCTCCAGGCCTTCAAGAAGCGCAACGAGGACGCTCGCCGCAAGGTCCAGACCCTCTCGGAGCTCCCCACGACCGTTGACTTCGCCCACTACCGCTCCGTCCTAAAGAACCAGGCCGTCGTTGACGAAATCGAGAAGCGCTTCTCCGCCTTCAAGCCTGCCACCTACGACGTCTCCCGGCAGATCAAGGCCATCGAGGCCTTCGAGGTCGAGGCCATCAAGAATGCCGAGGCTACCAAGAACAAGGTCGACCTTGAGCTCAAGGACCTCGAGAAGACCCTGACCAACATCGAGACCGCCCGCCCCTTCGAGGATCTCACTGTCGTATGTGCACATGAGCAAGGAATGAGACGAGGGGACGCTAATGGCTGTGATAGGACGAAGTTGCCGCCGCCGAGCCCTCCATTGACGAAAAGACCTCCCAGCTCGTTTCCAAGGGTCGCTGGTCCGTGCCGGGATACAAGGTGCGAGAGATTCATCACCCCGCGAGCTTCAGAGCTAACAACCTGTGCAGGAGAAGTTCGGCGATCTTTCGGTGCTATAGACGCGTTCGTCACTCGACCCCCTTTGTGTACTCTAGCATTGTAGATAGGCGATCGGTCCAGGGAACGGAATCAACCCACCGGACACTAATGTCGACCTGCTGTACTACGTCATTCTCTGCGCCACCTGATGCCCTCATCTCTGTGTTGGACGTAATTCTCCGATTCCGACATGGTTTGTTGCGTTTGAGGTCTTCTGGTTCGGAGTTTGCAGAGATTTGCTCGGCAGTAGGGAGGCGTCAGGGTTCCTCGCCGAGTTGAACTGAGAGGTTTGTCTGTGACCCGCCTGCAAACCGACTGTTCATGAAACGACACTTGAGTGTAAGCTTGGCCTTATCACGGGAATGGAGTTCTATTACGATAGCGCGCGGGGCTGAACTTCCACCCGCTCCCCTCGTACTAAGGCACTGTCGGACAAACGGGGATTGCGCCGCGACATCAACAACCCGGTTTCACCGACGTTCCCCACCCGCAACGACCGAACTACCTACCTCATAAAGCGCCCATTCCTCCGTTGCGGTGCACAACCGTGAGTCTCAGAACCTCTCTGTTTCATCACATCCTCGAACTTCCAATTTGATTCTACGTATGTTGGTCATGACTCAAGGGCCTCACTCTGCACACGGACAAATGCCAAAATGGACTCCCTCAAGCACTTCATCCTTCGAGAAGCTCCGCCTTTGGATCAGGCGTGGATCCAACACGAAGAGAAAGCAACCCTCAAGTCCCCGAAGAAAGTCTACGCTTCCCCTCTCGACCGTCAGCCATTCTATGCAGAGGAATGTCGGCGGTTGAACAGGAGGATGCTTGCTCCCGGTGCACCATATCATAACCTCTCTCACATAGCCTCGGAATCTCTCAGCGCCCTGTCGTCTCTGGACCAGTTCTCCATTCCCGTTCTCCGATTTTTCGATGCGAAGTCAGAAAATGAAGCAGTTGCCGTAGTGTATTTCCACGGCGGAGGTCTCTACGTTGGCGAAGCTGACAGCGAAGAGCTTTGTTGCAGACGAATCGCAGCAGAGGTGCCTGGTGCGACGGTGTATTCTGTAGGATACAGACTGATGCCCGCGTGCCTGGCCTCTACTTGTGTCCAGGACGCGATGGATTCTCTTGCGTTTGTGAGGAGTCTGAATCCCGGCAAGAAAGTTGTGCTCGTGGGATCTTCGAGCGGCGGACAACTGGCGGCCACAGTGTCTCAACTCGCTCCCAAGGGAAGCATCGACGGTGTTCTGCTTCGGTGCCCAGTGACTTCCGACGGAGGGAGCTCGCTTGAGTTTGTCCCGGCCAGACTTCGGGCTGCGTACACTTCCGCAACACCATCGTTCGAGACGAGCTTGTTGGGTGTATATAGGAGGGCAGTGCCGAGGGACGGGCTTGAGATGCTGCCTTTGGAGCTTGAGGTTGACCAGCTGAGCCGATCGGGGATGCCGAGGGTCTGGATGCAGTTATGCACTAACGATGCGCTGTACTCTGATGGTGTCTGTTACGCTATGCTCTTGAGAGAGGCCGGAGTTGAAGTTGAGCTTGAGGTCTTGAAAGGGTGGCCGCATACTTTCTGGCTGAAGGCGCCTGGGTTGGAGAAGGCGCGGGAGGCGGAGGAAGGGATGGTGAGGGGGTTGAAGTGGGTTTTGATGGAATGAGTAGCTTGTTATAATGATGCTGGATATGCGTAGATAGCTATAGACATCAATTACAAAAAGGAATCGAGGCTCCCTGTCTTATATTCGGCGTTGTCTACAGGCTTGGGCGGAGATTGCAGAAGCTCAGTACAAGCTCTACTAAAGTCAACGGATGTTCGATAGACTAGGTCATTCATATGAGACTTAGTAAGAAGAGTCTCGGAGCATATTGATAGGTAGTGCTTTAAGTTACATTGAATGAGAGAAAGTTGTAGTGCTACTTCGTGGCTCAGAAAGAGCGAGATTCGGGGACTGTGGCTGTTGACCACCGTTACCGCTCTCGCCCTCACCGTTGCTGCTGTCGTTCTTGTCGTTACCGCTGTCGTTGCCGCTGTCGTTGCCTGGGTGTTCGCCATCATATATTATGTGGCAGGCTGCAGAGGGGGGAAACGGTCTTCTTATCTAGACATTGCTGCCCCTTTCGCAGGTTGATGCTATGAGTTATTGAGACACGCCTCCTCTTGGTGTGGCAAGGATTGGCATGATTTTCATTAGGGGTGCACTCGCCAGAGATGCTTGAGCCTTATGACTAATGTTTAGCTATAAGACTCATATCGTCCTGTGCTAATTTTCCACCGAAGATGTTGTAATGCATTTGAGCCTGCTTGTGTGTTGACTGAATTCCATGCCCGAGTCGGAAAAGCGCGAAACCAGAGGCGAAATAGTCCCGGAACCACCGACGTCGTCCAGACTGCGTAGTAAACCACAGAAACTCAAGCAAAGTAACAAAGATGTTACCAATTATGGATTGAATGAAATACAACTCGAAGTATGGATTATCTCAGTGTCGTCTCCGGCACCGAGATCATTGATTTCTGTCTCAGTGTTGGACAGGACTTGACAACCCGCGACCAAGGCTTCAGGTGAGATGCCTTTCGAATAAGAAACCGTGGATTGTGAAAGGTGGTAACGACATGTCTTAATCGAGTTAGTAATCGGGCCATGCGTGCGTCCTCGGGCTCAGGTGCTGATCGAGAGTTACCCCAAGCGTAAGAGATCCCTCTGCTGCTGGATAGATACCCAGGCAGCGTTTTGACAGAAATACCACTGGGGACAAAAACCGAGAAAAGAAAGGAGAGAAGACTGGAGGACGCACCTCCGCATCAAAGGAGCAGTTGCGGGGGTAGCTGAGGTCTTATGCCGGTTGACACTCCCGGGCTGTTTTCACCTCACTTTGACCATACAGCAATCATCAGAAGTAAACGTCCTTCGAGCTCCGCTTTCTCTCTGGTTGCGAAGGGCCGCTCCTTCTCGACACTGAATCACGGAAAAACACACACCTGCTGATCCTCTATTTATTCTTCTCCATCACCCACCCACCGTCACCCATGACAACTCCGGGTATTCGCTTTCTACCCCAATATCCACGAATCCTGCCCAAAGAAGAAGTCGAACCAGTCCGAACCCTGCAAGCCTCCACCGCGATCAAGCCAATATGCCAGGCGACGCCCGCAGAAAGGGGGGCTCCTATTCCAGCAACCCGGCTACGATGCGCACCCGCGCGTACCAGGCCAGTCTCACCCCTGAGAAGGCTGCCGAGCGCAAGAAGAAGTTCGCCGAGTACCGCTCACTTCGCGAGACCTGCATCCGCATCTCGAACACAGACGCTTACAAGGATGAGCCCACGCGTGACGGCAAGCTTCAACAGCTGCGCCAGGCCTGCCATAAGTTGATGGCTGATCGGTCGGTCCTTTTCCCCAAGCCCGTCACCCCCGACGCCCTTTACACCCGGATCGTGGTTGGCCGCGCGAATGCCGAACCAATTCTAACCTGATCGTAGAGTCACCGCAAACAAGCCTACCTGCGGCACCGACATCGAGGACTTTGCCAAGCGGTTCCACGACACCCGGTGGTTGAAGAAGCACAAGACGACGACCGCTTCGTCCTCGAAAGCGCAGAATCATCAGGACGCCTCCATCGATAACGAGGCAGATGGCTCTACCTCCAACGAGGAGGCCAAGCCTATGGACATCAAGGACGTTGAGATCACCATCGGAGAGCACTTTGACGCCATTGCGGATCTCGTCAACAACGAGACCGAGATCGCGACCCAGCTCAATGCCGTCAGCAACCAGGTCCTCCACCTCAGCGAGATTGCGACTATTCAGCAGGCCCGCTTAGAGACCATCGAGGATCCGGCGCAGAAGGACCGCGAGGCTTTCAACTCCGTGCTCATGGTGCTGGCTGAGTGTGACGACTTGTGACGACCTTTTGGGGGATTCATGGCGTTGGTTCTTGAGGATGGGTGCAACTGGTGGAAGGTCGTTGGTTCTTGCTCGGAGCGCAAGGTGAATTTGTCAAAGCAACCCCCATAAGTGCTAGTTCACAACATCATCCACCATCGTAATTTACTTCAGTGGACCTTGATAATACCCTTGACTGCTTCGCCTGTTTTCATCTGAGGGGCTATTTGCTGAGTACAACCATTGCTATGTAGGGGGAAACCGTGCATGTTGTATCCATACGTCCATCGATGCTTTAGTGTGCGATCTTCGCAAGCTTTTTCTGTCTAAAATGGGCGAGGGCAGCTTCCTCCGCTTCACTCATCTCCTCGTCCTCATCGTCCTCATCGTCCTCATTTCCGCCCTCGTTGTCGTTCTCATCTGCAGACTTTCCCTCATCGCTGCTACCAGCAGCAGAGTCTTCCTGTGATTCTGTGCCAGGCGCGTCCTCCGGGGCCCTGCTGGCGGTAGGTCGGGACCGCATCTCCCTTCTCGCCTTGTGCAGAAAGCCTGCGAGAGCTGGCACCATCTTGGCTCGGTCTTTGATCAAGGTGACCTCAACGTACTTGACTTCCTGCTTCCAGAGGTCTGCGGCCGTAGTCTCAGCAGTGATCAGAAGCTCCGGGAATCTGAAGAGTGCCATGGTCTTATAATCATACATGACGACGAATTGCACACCAAACGCTTTCGCATAAGCCAATGGTTGCTTGAGCAGCTTCTCACTCTTTTTTTGGAAAGTCTTCCGTCGTTGATACATCTTGGCAGCATGCCGCCAGCGCCGACGCTTTCCATTCCTGCTGAGACCTTCCTTGGCGACTTCCTCTAAGTTCGGGCAGCATGAGGATACAACGCCGACGCGCTTGCCTTCAAAACAGGTGTAGGCCACAGACTCTCTCGAGGGTTTTCCTCCCTTCATGTTGGGGAAGAATTCGCCGCCAGAAGGAGGATTGGCGGGGTCGAGACTAGCCGGGTTCACAGGCTCGTCTGTGTAAGTGAGACACCAAATGCCATCTGGACGGACCACGACGTATTTGTTGTTGGATTTGGTTTCCGCGTCGACCTTCTCGACTCCTTCAAGGGTCATTGAGTACTCCGTCGTAAACTGGAGTTTAGATGAGGAGTCGTTGTGGGTTTGGATCATGAACTTGTTAACGGCCGTGATAATATGCTTCGTAAAGGTAGAAATAGTATCGACCTCAGTAAGCAGGGGCCAGCTATCGTCCCTAGCCAGAACGAGACCTGTTGAGGGCATGTTCTGGCCGTTGTAATTATCGCGAGCTTCCCTGATGTAAACATCCTCTGGTATCCATGTTGCTGTCTCAGGCGCTTTCTGTCTGCTGATGGACTTGCTTATTTTTGTAGTACATGCTCCATCTCTGGCTTTTGGGTAGTAGTAGGCCGGATTGAAATTATGGTTGTCCTTGTGAAAGAGGTCATAGGTCTGGCTGGGATCCATAGCTGAAGGGGACAGGCGACAGTCGACCACGACTGTAGAAGAAGATGAGGAAAGGAGCCGGATCGGTTCGGTAAGAAGGCCTCCTTGGACTGGTGAAAGATTGGCTGACGCCGCGAGAGAGTGACAAGACCGAAATGCGTGGCTGCAGAACGCCGAATGGAACAATTAGGCGCGCAGAATATTGTGCTGCGAGATCGGCTGAGCAGGGCAATCTCAGAGAGAAAAAAAGTAGGAAGTCTCCGACAATCCTCAAACCGAACTCAGCTTTCCCAGGCAGACACAGTAGACCAGTGTCCTAACTGCAACAAATGGGTATCTGGACCAGCAGGGAATAATAATAAAGGGCACAGTAAACAGATAGAGCTAGGCTCTAGGAAAGAAAATCACAAGGACTCGGTGGATGTGAAAAGTAGAAAAGAAGACCGAGGTGAAATACTCTCAGATAATATTGAGAAGGGGCAAGTGGGGCATACTTGAAGTGAGTGAGTGTAGCTTCACTGCCAAAGAGGAAGTCACGTCCCTTTCCTTGGTTGAGAAATAACACTCACCGCTCCTGCCTAACATCG
This sequence comes from Colletotrichum agaves, assembly GCA_036785465.1. Classification (NCBI taxonomy): domain Eukaryota; kingdom Fungi; phylum Ascomycota; class Sordariomycetes; order Glomerellales; family Glomerellaceae; genus Colletotrichum; species Colletotrichum agaves. The sequence continues at coordinate 8,253 of JAXISO010000340.1, read as the reverse complement.
ACACTGGGAAAGTTTCTCCAGGTAGGCTGATAAAATTTAGGAAGTGAAAAATTCGGGGAAATCAAATCACCAACGTATTGAGATCTCCTGCTAGTCAACAGCCATCGCTCAAGATCCGTGATCATATTTTACGGCGTCCACCACATAGCATTCAACCACATACTGATGCCCTCTCCTTGTGCTCAACGAAAGCCATCTCCTCATCAGAGTGTCCCATTTTCACCTCATTTCTCAACACATCCTCAACTTCGCCCGGAACAACAACACTGTTACGCTTCGCGATCTGATCCTGCTCCTGAGCGATGTACTTGAGAGGTCTCTTGGACGATATCGCCTCCGGGTTTCTGAAAACGAGTAACTCGTCGTTCTCAGCGAAGAAGCGATCGATATCTTCGAGGGTACGGCCCGCGGTCTCGGGGTAGAAGAAGTAGACGATGGGCACGAACGAGAAGTTGAAGACGGTCCAGATGATGTAGAACTTCCAGCCGAGCGAGCTGATTCCAGGGGGAGTGATCTCGACGACCATGAAGTTGACGATCCAGTTGGTTGCGGTTCCGAGAGCGGCACCCTTTGTTCGCATGGACAAGCTGTTGATTTCGGTAGGGTACAGCCATGGGACTCCCTGCCAGGCGATGCCGAAGAACACGTAGTAAAGGAAGAAAAAGGCGATGGATGCCTTTGCCCATTGGGATTGAATATCAGGAGCGAGGCCGTCGAGCTCGGTGTGGCGAATGCAGATGGTGATGACGAGATAACAGACAAACTGTCCAGCCGCGGCATCTACTCGAGTCAGTATTCTCCTGTCGAGGGCTCGCGGGGGAATGTGAACTTACACATCATCATCTTTCTGCGACCCCACCTCTCGACGTTTGGAATACCAATCAGGCTGAACAGGAAGTAGCTGACGGAATTGCAAGCGGCGAGCAACCTCGCGTTCCTGTTGTCCAGGCCGACGGATTGGATGAGGACGGCTTCGGCGTGTTAGTCACAGGCTCATGGGAAGATTGCAAAAGCGAGGCGACTTACTTGGGAGATAGTATGAAGTGACGTTGATACCGCTGAGCTGCTGGCCGGCCTGGGTGCCGATGCCGAGAAGCAGCCGGCGAATTGTGCCCGTGGCTCCGGCCTTCGCGGACTTGCCCCGGAGCAGATCGGACCACGGCACGGTGTGCTCGTTCTCGTAGCTGACAGCCCACTGGATGTCCTTGGACTGTGTCTGGATGTAGGCATCGTCGACCGGACGGCCTTCGAGGTCTGCAAGAATCTGTTCGCCCTCGGCAACGCGTCCTCTGGCGATGAGCCAACTGACAGACTGTTAGACGAGTCTACAGGTCCATAACTGTGTGTATACGCACGTACCGCGGAGACTCAGGAAGCCAGGGGACTGTGGCGAATAGGACGAAGATGAAGATGATTTGGAAGCCAAGTGGGAATCGCCACGAGACGGAGCCGCTGAGATAAGAGAAACCAAACGTGACCCAGTTGCCTGCGTTGATTAGCATTGTTCGGTTGAGATACCTTGGGGGTGGGGGTTTATAACTTACTCAGTGAGAACCCGGAAATGTTCATGACCAGCTCAATGACGATCAATTTTCCTCGCCAGCTCGCCTGGCTGGTCTCGCCCTGCCAGACCGGTGCGGTCGAGGTGTTGATACCATTTCCTATTCCGGCCACGACTCTACCCACGAACATTTGCGGGAGTCCAAAGGCTGCCGTCTGGAGAATCGCGCCGATGGACATGATGATGGTGCCGACGAGGACGGTGTCCTTGCGCCCAAGCCGTTCGCCGAACCAGATAGTCGATATCGCGCCCAGGAAGCAGCCAATGTCGTAGATTGCCGTAACCGTGCTCTGAAGCTTGTCGTTGCCAACAATACCCATGGTCTCCAGGAAATCGTCGGTCACGATGACGCCGCCGAAAACGCCTTGGTCGTAGCTGAACGTCTTCCGTTAGGCTTGGGTGCGATCGGACGAGGATAGGATGAGTGGTGAGGGAGCGTTCATGCTTACCCGAAAAGTGTCATGTCCGTCGCGCAGGCGATGGTCACCCAAAAGGTGAGCCAACCGCCTCTGAGGCCGAAGTATGAAGATGAGAATCTGGGACAGAAAAGGCTGGTGATGTGGAGTGATGCGGGTGACGTTCGATCAGTTCAATTTGTGATGTGTCTTGAATCCCGTCGATTGCCAAGGTGCCAGATGTCCAAGGCCCTGACCAGACCAGGTCGCGAACTTGGTATAAGGAGGGAGGCGTTAGATAGATCTATATAGCCAATAGATCATCAACCTTGCTCACCTATCCTACCCGCGCTCGGCACTATCCCGCAGCCGCAGCCGCTACCAAACTACCGTCCGGTGTGAACCACGGAGACGACGCTCAATCTGTCGCACATCCTTGCCCGCAGGAGGTACAAGTGTGGATAACGGACGATGTCATCGCCATATGGTGCAGCGGCGTCAAAGAATACGTAGTCACGTACGTGCGCTTAGACCAAGCCGGGCCACGAGCGCCCGCTGGTTTTGACGCTCATTAGGGCGGTCCGAATTGAAGGTGGTTCAAGCAGAAAGGCTGGGCTGGATCTGGGGTGCAGGTGCCAGGTCAAAAGGCGAGGCCGGAAGGTCCTGCATGGTTGGTTGACTGGAAATTCGGACTAGGAGGGGAGGGAATGAAGGTGTTGTCAATCCAACATCGTCGTGGTTCGGCCTGCACCCCGCATGGTTGATCGCTGCGACGTGTGCTTCTTTGCGGAAACATCCAGGACTTGCCGAGTACCCGAGTAGAAGAGAAGCCGTGAGTACTTTCCATCCACTATTGCGTCGATTTCTGATGATGGATGGCAGAACTAACCCGTGATGGCGTCGTCTTGGCCCCGCCGTCTGTCGGCTCTGGAACGGGTGCCAGGGCCATCGTTCTCGTCGAAGCTTAATCAGGCGGGGGAGCCTCCGGTTTTCGCGGAATTTCCTTCTACTTGGTTCAGCGTGGCGTCAGTGCTGTCTGCCGGTTTTGTCAGGTATGTTGGTGGTTGAAGCAGGTCATCTCGCGTTGTTCTCGTGGGGGTCTTCCTGGTGGATGTTGGGGAAAAGAGACCGGCGGTCGGTCCGAATGAGCATCTTGAAGTTGATGCGGCGACTCCAAGTTCGCCACGGCTAGAGTTGTCAATCTCAGTTTGGGACAATGTTTTGAAAGGGGGGGGCGCCGCAGTTGTTATTATTGAGTTCGCGGCGTTGCGGCTCTTTGACGTATACTAGGGGACCTGGCTGCTCCTCGGTGGTTGGCTCGAAGAGTCTCCGGAACCTCGGACAATTGGCCAGAAGAAGGGATTGAGGATATAAATTCCCTTTGTGTTATTAAAATCAGAACAAATCTCTACATGCATTGTCATTGGAGGAAAGTTAATTATCCCAGCCTATTTCTAGTACTAAACTCTAACCACTCAAAACTAGAATTCTACTAAACCTATAACTATATTAAAATATACCTAAGTCTATTATTCTATATTATAATATTACAGCCAGCCTATCTAATAGTAGGGGTCTACTAATAAAAACTAAGGGTTAATACTAGCTAAATAATACTAGGGCTTACTAGGTAAGATCTTAAAGAGTAAGTAACTATAATAATTAATTATAATTATCTTAAGAATTATAATATAAGAAGAAGTTAAAAATATTCTAAGGAATAATTATAAAAGAATTATAAAAATATAATCTTAGGGTAAACTTAAGCTTATACTATATATAAGTTTAAAATAAGTATTCTTACTATTAATTCTAAATAATTAATTATATACTAAAAGTAATTATAATTAATTAGTAAGATTAACTAATTACTAAGTACTTCCTATTATACTCTATTAATATTTCTTTAAATTTTATTAAATTCTTTTAATTTAAATAATAATTATTATTATATAACTTATATTATAATTCTTCTATACTAAGTAAGTCCTAAGTATTCTTATAATTCTATATATAAAGTATTTATTTTAGTTACCTAGTATTCTTATAGGGACTTCTTTATTAATTATACTTGATAAATTATAATATTAAATCTTCCCTTTAAAGGTCTTATGCTTAAGACTTAGTATTAATAAGTAATTAGTCCTAAGTTAGGAATTTATTAATTATACTTCCTAATTCCTTTATAATACTAATATTATATTAAGTTATATTTAGAGGTTAATTTTTTTTTTTACTTTTACTCTTTATTATTATATTTATATACTTTATATTATTAAATTTAGAATTATAGTTAATATAATCTTTTTATATTATTAATTATTAGGGAATTATTATAAGTTCCTTTCAGGGAATAAAATTATAATAAGTATATTTATTCAGGGTAGTTTTATAATATAATAGTAAATACTTTTTATACTTATAAGTTATTATTCTTATAATTTATTAGTTTCCTAATTTATTTTATAATTAATTATTTATTTAATAAAGTAACTTATTTAAGGAATATTAAAGAGACTAAAGAAAAGATTTTATATTAAAAAATTATTATTTATATATTATATAATCTAAATTAAATAATCTTTTTATATAATTAAGTTATTTAAGGGAATAAAGGAAAATAGTATTTTAGAAATATTATAAAATTATCAAGGAGGAGAAATTAGTAGTTTCTCTTATTTCTAAGATTTAATTTATAGAAGGTTTTAGGGTTATAAATTTAGACTTAGTATTAGGGTCCTAGAATTCTATTATTCTTAATTTCTTAATAAAGAGTTTATAGCCTTTTATTCCTAATATTATTATTCTTTATTTCTTATATTCTTAAAATATAATACTAATTCCTATTCATTGTTCTTATATTTAAGGTTTTTGTATTTAATAAGGTATTATATTTTCTTCCCTTTTTTTTAAATATAATTAATAATTTATTTTACTTTATATTCCTATTTTAATTTAACTTTAATATAATTTTATATTTCTATATTATATAATATTATTTTAAGTAGTAAAATATAAGAAACTAAATAATATTTTATTATATTTAGTAATAAGAGTTTATAATTAATTAGTAATTTCTTCCTAATAAATTTAAAGAATCTAGGTTTCTTATAATCTTATTTATTATTTAGTTATTTAGGTATAATATATTATTAAATAAAGTAAATAGAATTTCCCTCTTTTAGAGTTAGTTCCTTAATTTTAGTTTTATTAGTATATTTTTATATATATTATTATATAAATTTAAATTCTTTTAGTAATTTATTTTAAATTTCCTTAACTTAATTAATATTAATTATAATTCTAAGTATTATTAAATTTATTCTAGGTTCTTTATAAGTAATTAGAGTTAAATTTCTAATTTAAGTAGAATAATATTTCTTTTATACTTTCTTCTACTAAGTTATTATAAGTAAATTAAACTATTAATAATAATAAAACTTAATTATTTTATTAATAATTCATATAATAATATAAGTAAATCTTTATAATTTAGTTAATGTAAGGACTTAACACTGAAACATGGATACTATGGTAGATACCTCAGGCAACCAACTAGCGAAGGCCCACCAAGGCCCCATAGTATATTAGGAAAACTCTATAGTAGGGAGTTAGGCTCCCTAAGCTTTAATTAATATATTTACTAACCCCTATATTAATAATTATTAAAATAACCTAATTAAGCTTTAATTATAATTCTTATAATTCTAAAGCTTCTACCTCTACTAAGATACTAATAACAGAACTAATATATTATTAGTGAATATTCTATATACACGCACTAATTAGACTAACTAATATAGATAATTAAATATTAACTTTAATAATACTAGAGATAAGAATAACTATAAATAAGAGTAAAGTTTACTTAGTATATATATATTAATAATAAAGTAGAATATTATATTAAAAAATTAGAATAACCTAATAATTAATAAACTTATTAGAGAAGTTATTAGGTCTATACCTATAAGTTCTACCTAAGTAGAGATACTATATTAGCTCTTAAGAGGCTATATAAGGGTTTACTAGATACTAAGTAACCTAGATATTAGTATTAAATAAGTATACCCCTTAGAAGGGAGTAGTATTATATTATTAATTACTAATATTATAATAATATTAAGAGAGTAATAAGAGACTATAAATACTATACTCTTATAATAATAGTAGTACTATAAGAGCTAAATATAGGAGATCCTATAATAGTTTAGTAAATACTCTATAGGAGCTTTATAAGTAAAATATTAGGAGAAATTACCTATATATAATTATAAAACCTTAGTTAAAGACTTTATAATTAAATAGGTTAATAACTAAATATAAACTATAGAAAATAATTACTAGCTATATACTAGCTATTTACTAGAGTAATAGATTTAATAAGCCTAGATTAAAATAAGCTCTAACCTCTAAACTTAATAGTATTACTATTATATAAACCTTAAGAATTCCCTAATATAGGAGAATTTTATAATATTTATTTACTAATAGTATATTAACTTAACCCTATAAGAGAGGAAATATTAGGAGTATTTTAATAATATAAAATAGAGGGAGAACTAAAACCTAATATAGTTTTTTACTAAATAATTAATACTATACTAGAATCTAAGTATACTTAATTAGGAAAATAATAAGGGTAATACTTATATATTATACTTCTATTTTATTAAATAGATTTATAGGGAATTAAAGAAGTAATAAATACTTATTAAGAAACCTAGGAATATAATAATAGAAGCTAAGAAATTCTAGGGCCTCCTTTATTATCCCACTACTAAATATATATAGGATAATTCATAAAAGAGAATATATTAAGGGGAATACCCCCTAAGGAATACCCTAAGCTTTTAAAACCCTAAGAAGAATAGGATATTAGCTCCTATATAGTCTACTCTACTACTAGGTACTCTATAGGGTTTTACTAAGTATACTATATTAGCCTAAAGATAAAATATTATAACCCTAATATATAAATTAATAAAATACTATAATTATAATAAACTAGGATATTTAAGTATATATTATAAAAACCTAAAGAAAATCTTAAAAAGTAATAATACCCTAATTAATTAGTAACTATATACTGAAAAGGCTAATATTAATAGTGTTATTATTATTAAGGAATTGGACTTATTAGAAAATAAGTAGGCTAGGGGACTACTCTAATAGCCCCTATACTAAATAAAAACCTAGATAAAGTCTATATTAGAGATACTATAAAAGGAAGAGTACTTATTCTCTAAGGGCTTACTAAGTTTAAGATTATAATAAATATAAATTCCTATTCCTAGATTAACTTAATTAGTATATAACTAGTAGAAAAATTAGGGCTTATACTTATAATTATAAAAGTACTTATTCTAATTTTATTTAATAAAAAGGAGTTAAAAGTAGGGAGAGTATATAAATTAATCTTCTTTTTAATAAATTTATAGGGGAGTCTATAGAAAATTTAGTAATAATTCACTAAAATACTATAACTAAGTATAATAGAAGACTTATTACTATTCTAATACTCTATAAAGTAAAAAGGAATTATAATAAATACTAAGACTAATATATAGAACTATAGTAGAATATTTATTATTAAATTATTAGTATTTACCTAGGAGATTATTAAGAATAAAGAGAGAGTATTTATATTATATATTTTAAGAATAATAACCCTAACTAAACCTTATATAATAGTACTTAATAAAGGAGATAAGACTTAAAAGGGAGAGGTTACTTTACTAGAGGAACTTTAAGAGGAATAAGAAATCTTTAATAAGCTATTAGTAAAGAAATACCCTACTCTTAAGAATATAAAATATAATATTAATCTTATTAAAGGAAAAATACCTCTATATAAACTAATTTACCCCCTAAATAAGGAGTAACTAGAAGAGTTTTATTAGTACCTTACTAAAAACCTAGTAAATAATTATATTTAGGAATTAATTAATATAATAGGAGTATTAATCCTATTTATACTTAAGAAGAATAATTCCCTATAACTCTATATAAATTATAAGAGCCTAAATAAAGTAATAATTAAAAATTATTACTTACTACTACTAATTAGTAAGCTATTAAATAGGCTCTAGGGAGTAAAATAAATTTCTAAAATTAATCTTTATAATATATACTACTATATTAGAATTAAGAAGGAGAACTATTAGAAAATAATTTTTAGGACTTAATATAATTATTTTAAGTACTTAGTTATATTATTTAGACTTATAAATATACTAATTATATTCTAGGTATATATTTATTAATTATTTACTAAGTTATTTAATATTTATTATA